>JAJQQW010000021.1:6814655-7014655 GCA_025583905.1 Ia io
GCCTGCTCCTGCCTGGATTTCCGTGCATCCGGACAAGTTAGGAGCAAATTAACAAAGGTTTCTTTTATTTTTATTTATTTATTTTAAAGGAGCCTGCAACTGAGGTATGTGCCCGGGACCCTTCGGTCTGCAGGCCGACACTCTATCCACTGAGCCACACCAGCCAGGGCAACAGAGGCTCCTTGCTGGGAAGTCTGCGCCCAGATGGACTGGGAGAGGCACCCTGGACGCCCTGGGCACCTGCTTCAACTGGGTTCCTGAGGGCAGCTCCCCTGCCCCTGTCCAGGGGCCCACCTGCCTTTGAGGGGCGTGCCCCGAGAACTGACAGGTACACGGGGCTTCCCAGGGGGCAGCAGGGGCAGCCACTCCCCAGCTGTGACGGTTACTCCGCCCCAGGTGCTGCCCTGTCCCCTCGGGGGAGGCATGTCCCTGGCCGAGCATCCTCCACCTCCCGGAGGCAGCCTGCCCGCCCGTCCCCTGCGGGCAAGGAGCTTGGAGTCGGGGAGGAAGGGCCTGCAGCGCCCAGCGAGGGACGGAGGACCGCCGAGGGCTGGGAAAACCCACAACTCCTGGCGGTTCCACCCTGGAGCCCCTCAGCTTCCTTCCGTCCCCGGGACTATATTTCTGAGGTCCCCAGTGAGCCATGGGACTCATTACAGCCGCGCAGTCCCCGCGTGAGTGATGCCGAGGGGCTGGGCCCGCCTCTGCCTGTGACACCTGCGGTTACCAACAGGCACCCGGCTGCAGGGCTACATCGGCACCAGCCGTTAAATCCGAGGCATGAAAAGGATGGTTTCACCCCCAATTCAGCTTACCACTGCACGACTCCCTGCCTGTGCGCAGAGCAAGCAGGCCCTGCAGCGTGGCTCAGGGCTCCAGGATCGACCTAGGAACCAGGAGGTCACGGTCGGATTCCCCGTCAGGGCACTTGCCTGGGCTGCGGGCTCGATCCCCAGTGGGGGGCGTGCAGGAGGCAGCCGGTCCATGACTCTCTCCCATCGTTGACGCTTCTATCTCTCCCTCGCCCTCCCGTCCTCTCTGACATCAAACAAGATATATTAAAAAAATGAAGCCGGTGCTGTCGCTGCTCCCCATCTCCCCAAGGATCTTCTCAGACGTGGCGGCAGCACCTGCCTTGTTTAGCTCGGGGCTATACACACCCTACGCGAGTCAGAAACAGCTCCTAATTTTTTCAATGAAAGCCCCTGTCAGTCAAAGACTGTGTCGCCTTCCCACTCTGAGGAGCTGGGAAAGGTACGGGTGTCGGCACCCGCAGCCCCCAGCGGAGCCTGCAGACCCCCGGGCGGTGTCCCTGCCGCCGTGCCTGCTGCTCCCCGTGAACGCACGCGATTTCACCCACAAGGAGAGGACCCCCTTCGTGTGTGACGTTAGAATTTCTAAGAGGTTTTATTTGCTATTTTTTAAAAATATTTTTTATTGATTTTGGAGAGGAAAGGAGAAGGGAAGAGAGAGAGAACATCCATGATGAGAGAGAATCATGGATGGGCTGCCTCCTGCATGCCCCCCACTGGGGATCGGGCCCGCAACCCTGGCATGTGCCCTGACCAGGAATCCGCGACCTCCTGGTTCATGGGTCCACACTCAACCGCTGAGCCACACCAGCCACCTGTGAGGTTTTGCACTTGGATGTCGATGCTGCTGCCCGTTGCGCAGGGGCAGGAATCGACGTGGGCGAAGCTGGTGGCTCCCCAGGTGAGTCCACTGTCCCAAGTGGACCCTGCAGGTGGCCCACGCCAGGGGAATGAGCCCGGGACACGGCGGGACCGGGACAGAGTTGGCCTGACAGCAGAGCCTCCCGCCCAGGAAGGAGTTAACCGGGGAAATAAAACCAGCGAAGTATCGCCTCCAGACGTCCATTCCAGCGCCGCCTGCTTCCTCTCCGCTCACACGCCAGATGTTCAGCCCTCGCTAATCACTGCAGATGTAATGGGGTAGAATGCCGCACTTGGCGGGCGCGCTGGCATTAATCCCGCATCTTGCGCGAGGGAGAAGATTTTAAAAATATAATGATATCTCATTAATACCCAGGTTTTATTTCCTTTCCACAGGAAGGGACCGAGAGAGGCAGCCATTTGCCGGGCGTTTGCTTTCCGTGTTGGGCCCCCACTCGCGGTCGTGTGTGTGTGTGTGTGTGTGTGTGTGTGTGTGTGTGTGTGTGACTGTGCACTCGCTGGGGTGCAGAGGAGCCCCAGGTCGGGGTGCAGGGAGACGCCCCGGGTCGGTGAGGAGGCCGCCGCTCCCCACAGTCACTATTATACGCACCAGACGGTTCCACGCTGTCTGTGGACCTGACGCGCGAGCTGCTCCCGGGCTGGCTTCCGCCTGGAGTGTTTGTGTTCCTTAATTTGAAGGGAAATGGCCCGTGCCCTGTCCTCACTGCGCGTTGGGGGAGGGGCTCCCGGCTCCAAGGGGCCTCCGTGCGGGTGGGCGAGCTGCTCACCCCGCGTGGAGCCTACGTTCTGCTCCCCAGGCCCCCATGGGAGTCACCAAAGAACAAAGAAGTTCTTTTCCCCAGAGAATCGCCAGTTAGAATGCACGCCAGGGAGGAGGCTGAATGAGGAATAAAGAGGTCCCCAGCACCCCAGCCCGCTCCCCCAAATGAGACACCAGCCTTTGCACCAGCTGCCGTGGTGCTGGGCGCTGAGCAGCATGCCAGGCCCCTCCGCCTCCTGAGGCAGCGCCTGTCCCCAGGGTCCCTCCCAGCGCACAGGCCCGCCCAGCGCCGTCCAGGCTGGCCCCCGGCGGGGGGGGGGGGCACCCATGGAGCAGGAATGCCGGGCTTGCCTCTCCACCAGGAGAAAGACAGGGTTTTCTGGGTCCTGTTTCTGTCTGGACCGACCCCTGGTTCGCACACAGGACTCCGGGCTGGTCCAGGAATGGGCTCCTGGTGGCAAGGCCACCTCGTCAGGGTCTCCCGGGCCAAGTGCAGTGCCTGGCACATGAGAGCCTCTTCCCACCTCTTCCTTTCTTTGTACTTTTAAAATAGGTTTTATTGATTTATATATCGACAGTTAGAATGCACGATATATAAATCAATTATAATATATATATATTAGAGACAGTAAGGCGGGGGGCGGGGAGAGAGAGAGAGAGAGAAGTATTGATGAGAGAGAAACATCGACATTAATGGGCTGCCTCCTGCACGTTCCAAGCTGGGGATTGACCAGGGCATGTGCCCCGACCAGGAGTCAACCCTTGACCTCAACCCCTGAGCCCCACCGGCCAGACCCCACCTCTTGCTGAAGGGAGAGAATAGGGGAATAAATTAATGGAGCGTGAGGGCCTCTGGGGAGAGGCGGGTGGGCTGGCGATTCAGTGCCTCGTCCTGAGCCATCATTGTCGGGGATAGTGTGATGGATCCTGCAGTAATGAGATTGACGAGACAGATGGCGGCTGCCAGGAACTCAGCGAAGGCCGGGGTGATGGGGAGGCGACGGCTCGGTGTCAGGCCGGCGGCGCGAGTGGGCGCCAGGGGAAGCTCCGTTGTGGTTTCCATGCCGTGGGGATGAAATGATCTGGGTGCCACATGCCAGCTCAGGCAGCAGAAGTCGCTGGATGCCCGGGAGCTCCTGAGGTCCTGGAGGCCCCCAGGGGTGTGGGGCAGACTGAGCACCCGCAGCCGCAGGGGGCAGGACGGGAGAGCGGAGGGTGCGCGGGGCCGCAGTGTCTCTGAAATGAGGCCAGCTCCTCAGACTCTTCTTAATCTGGGTTTGTTTTTGTTTTGTGTGTTTTTTTCTTTTTTAATTTAAGTTATTTCTGGACACTGCCAACTGGATAGATGGCTCCACCTCTCCGCCGCTCTCCCTGCCGTCCCCGGGACACTGGTAGGAGGAAGCCCAGCATTTTCCTCCTGGGACACAGCCGGGGCGTCCACGGGAGGGATTTCCACACCAGGATCGTGGGAAGGAAGGAGCTGGGGGTGGGGGGCTGGGCTTCTTTCCTTTTCCTGCCTGGAACTCCATGAGGCCAGGACTCAGGGCCCAGGAGTGGGGCCTGGTCGGGGGGTGAGACGGGGGGGGGGGGGGGGGGGGGCAGTGAGGGGCTGAGCAGACAGGCCACCATCTGGGCAGCCCCAAGGCTGTGGCTGCGGTTTGTGTCTGGGTCCTAGAGCCGGAGAGCAAGGCTGCCAGGCCCCAGGCAGGGGTGGGCTCCGCTGGAACTGGCGAATGGGGCCCCAGGCCTGTGAGGGAGGGACACTGTCCTCCGTCCCCGCCCCTCGCTCTGATGTTCACGGTGCCCTCTGCGTCGTCGTCTGGGCCGTGAGAGGCTGGCTGGGGCATGGACTCAGACATCCTGCCTGCCTGGCCGCTGGGGTACCTCCCACGGGCGTCTCTGGTGAGCAGGGACCTCACGCAGCCCTTCGTGCTCACCCCACGCATCCATCCGGGGTCTCTGCAAGGCCTCCGACCCCGACCTCGCGTTTCCACAGGCAGGTTTATTACTAGTCAGGGCGGCAGGGCTGGCGGATCTGCGGGGCAGGCATTTGAAAGAGGGCTGTCACTCAGTCGTCCAGGGTGGGCACTGGCCCCACAGGCTGCAGGGGGAAGCCCCAGGCCATCCTGGCAGCAGGTGGGGGTGTTCTTACTGGGTTCCCACGAGACCAGGGTGATATTCAGTGAATAAGCGGAAGCAGCAGTGTTTCTGGAGCTTCCTCCATGGAAACCGACGCGCCGGACACGGGCTGGGGCGGGGGTAGCCGCCAGACAGACTCAGCTGCGGGGCCCCGGCCCCGTTCCGGCCAGGCCCTTCTCTGCGATGAGGCCCTGGAGGCTCTCAGGAGGCAGCGGCATCGGGGTTGGCGGCGGGGCTCTGTGGGCATCCCTCTGCACCCGGAACGGGGTGCGTGCTCCCTACAGATGGAGGTTGACAGTGCTGCTGGGAAGCCGGGCAAGGAGCAGATCCGCGGAGACAGGGTCTGAGGTTTAAACAACCCGTTAAACGGCTGTCGTTGTCAATAACCTGATCTGCACGCGGGCAAGACACGTTGGGCGCTGAGCCGGCCTGAGATGCGTGGGCGTGCACGGGCAAGATGAGGGGGTGAGGCTGCGCCGGGGGTGCCCTGCGTCTCATTTTCTGGGCCAGATGCTGAAGAGTTCAGGGATCGCTGCCTGATGCTAATTTGCAGACGATACCATCAGTGCTGAGCGAGGACACGGAGGCCGACGCGGGGATCCATCGGCCGCCCCTTTACATCCCAGCAGCCGCCAAAGGTTGGCACAAAGGCAGGGTCTTCATTCAGCGCAAAGCGGCTCCGAGAGAGGAGGCTGGACTGCGAGGGACATGTGTCTGAGATCACGGACCCGGGGTCCTCCGTGCCAGCCCGTGCCTGGGCCAGGCCCCCTCAGCCTTGCGTCCTCACCCAGGACCCTCAGCACAGGGCTGAGCGCAGAACCCCATGAATAGGAGCTGTTGGTATTCATCTCGGGGTTCATCGCGCACCGCAGGGCCGACCATTGGTGGGGCTGGGCTGCCCTGGGATGGGGGTGGGGGGCCCTTCTGCCCGTGTGTCCAGGTGGCTGCCCACACGGGTCCTCTGGGGTCCGAAGTCCTAGGCATCCGGGTGCTCACCGTCATTCTTTTTTAATTTAAAAAACATATATAATTTCATTGATTCCGGAGAGGAAGGGAGAGGGAGCTATAGAAACGTCAGTGATGAGAGAGAATCATGGATCGGCTGCCTCCTGCACGCCCCCCACTGGGGATGACCCCACAACCTGGGCCTGTGCCCTGACCGGGGCCTAGAGCGCACAGAACCAGCTGACGGATGCCACGTCACCTTCCACAACGGCAGTGAGCTCCGGCCGGCAGCAGCGGCAGCCTCCCACCGGAGAGGAGGTCAGCGCGGGGCCGGCCCAGCCCCTGCAGGTCTGATAAGAAAAGGAGCAATTTTAAAAATCAATGGGCTCTTCCTAGGACCTGAGACAGGTCCTCAATCTGGAGCCACGGAGGCGCCGGGATCCATAAGTAAAAGGCACCTGCCCTTTGGAGCCAGCTCCCAGAGCGTGGGCCCGGTGCAGCACAGGAGCGCGAGCCTCCGCGTCCAGAACCTTCTATTCCAGACGGCGTCGCCCTGACATTTCCATCGGCAGGGGATTTATGCGCCTGTTCTGTCGGCCGCAGTGACCACTCGCCAGCTGTGGTGGCGGCTAATGGACAGAGGGAAATTCTTTAATTAATGCAAAACTCAAGCATCTTCCTCCTTCACGTTGAGAAGCCGAGCGGTTCTTGGCACCAGCTCGGAGGTAAAATGATTATATACAATTTCCAGTGATTAAAAGATCGTCAGATGGTTTCAGTTACATCTCAAAATTATTTCTCTTGTAAATGAGGAAGAGGGAGGAGATGGGGACCCTGAGTCCCGAGGTTCGGAGCCAACGCTGCGGGCACTTCCACCCGGGCCCCGGCCGCCGGATGCCTGGGTCTGGAAGTCGGGTGAGCTGGGGCTCTGCCCCCCAGTCAGGGTCATGCCTCTCTCCTGCCTTCTTTGGTTCTCCCTTTGCAAGGCATTAAAAACCCCAACTAAGTGCCACTGAGCATCGTTTTTTTAAAATATATATTTTATTGATTTTTTACAGAGAGGAAGGGAGAGGGACAGAGAGTTAGAAACATCGATGAGAGAGAAACATCGATCAGCTGCCTCCTGCACACCCTCACTGGGTATGTGCCCGCAACCAAGGTACATGCCCTTGACCGGAATCGAACCTGGGACCCTTCACTCCATAAGCCGATGCTCTATCCACTGAGCCAAACCAGTTAGGACTGAGCGTCATTTTAAAAAATATATTTTTTTGTTGATTCCAGAGAGGAAGGGAGAGGGAGGGAGAGATAGAGACATCAACGATGGGAGAGAATCATGGATCTGCTGCCTCCTGCACGCCCCACCCTGGGGATCAAGCCCCCAACCTGGACCTGTGGACCTGTGCCCTGACGGGGAATCGAACCATTGACCTCCTGGTTCCTAGGTTGACGCTCAGCCACTGAGCCACGCGGGCCAGGCAGCCTGCAGACTTTCTATGTCCTTGCCCATCCCAGGTAGACCATTGACAGGCACAAGACTCCAGGCCTCTGAGTCCCCATCAGGAAACGGGTGGAGATGTTCTCACCTCCTGGGCCGAGGGCGGGGGAGGGTGCAGAGCTGGCCTGGGGGGCCTGGGTCCCCTGGGTCCCTATGCCG
Organism: Ia io; assembly: GCA_025583905.1. NCBI lineage: Eukaryota > Metazoa > Chordata > Mammalia > Chiroptera > Vespertilionidae > Ia > Ia io. The sequence goes on from JAJQQW010000021.1 coordinate 6,821,851, forward strand.
AGGCCAGAGGCGAGGCTGGGTGTGGGTCCCGGGGCTGAGCTAAGAGGCCCTTCCTCCCAGGGCTCCTGAGAAGAACTTCTGGGCTGGGATCCCCGCTTTACTTCCTGTCTCCGGGAGGGGGTGGGGGGGTGACTCATGGAAGGCAGAGAGGGGGCTTCTGGAGACGTCCCCCCACCGCCCCCCCCTTCCACCCCCGTCAACTGGAGGCCGCAACATGATGTTTCGATGAGTTCAGTGTCAATGAACCAGAGACATATGGGTTCAATTTCCCTTGGAATCCACGTGGGCTTAGGACCGAGGGGCGGGGAGCGCCTCTGGGGAGAGTATTGGGGTTCCACCCAGCCCCCCGGCCTGTGAACAGCGTCTGAGGCCCGTGTCCTGGGTGGCGCCGCTCCTGGTGCCGGGACGCACACGGCGGCCTCGCAAACGTGCCGGGGAGGACACCGAGCGCTGGTCCCGGCGCGCCCCGCGGTGCAGGCCCCGCTCCCGGCTCCCGGCTCCCGGCTCCCGGCTCCCGGCTCCCGGCTCCCGGCTCCAGGCCGAGGCCTCTGGCCCGGGCTGTGGGGGCGCAGTCGCGCCACAGACTCAGAGCGGAGGGTCCCGGGGCGCCCAGCGCTTCGGGAGGAGCTGCTTCCTTGCAGGCGGGCAGCCCCGGGAGACTCTCGGCAGAGCCCGAGCCCGGGAGGACGGGAGCGCCCAGGTCGCTGGGCCCCAGGGGCCCCGGAGGGCTGGAGCCGCCGCAGGCCGGCCCTCAGGAGCGGCGCGGCCCCTGGGCGCTCGGCGATGGCGCCGCTCCCCCCGGTCCTGGACCTGCGAGGCGCGTCCTGTGGGCCCGCCACGCCGCACTGCACTGGGGCCCAAGACGGTCCTCAGGCCACGACTGTCCCCCTGCAGACAGCCCTTCAGCAGCTGCTGGGGCAGAGCCGCCCCCGCTCCCAGCACCCCCCCCCCCTCCCCAGCACCCCCCCACCCCCCCCCCCCCCCTCCCAGCTCCCAGCACCCCCCCGCTCCCAGCACCCCCCCCCCCCCCCCGCCCCCCCCCCGCTCCCAGCACCCGCCCCCCCCCCCCCCTCCCAGCACCCGCCCCCCCCCCGCTCCCAGCCCCCCCCCCTGCTACCAGCACCCGCCCCCCCCCTCCCAGCACCCCCCCCCGCTCCCAGCACTCCCCTGCACCCCCCCCCCCCCCGCCCCCAGCTCCCAGCACCCGCCCCCTTCCCGTCCCCCGCCCCACCCCACGCAGTCCCGCCCCACGCAGCCCAAAGCCCCGCCCCACCCCACGCAGTCCCGCCCCACGCAGCCCCGCGCGCGGTGCCACCAGGCGTGGTCCTGGCCCCAGAGCCCTGCCGCCACCAGAGCGCAGCTCAGGCAGGAGCCCGAGGAGGTGCCGCGGCCGGTGCAGCCAGCCCCTCGCTTCTCCAGCTTTCGCCTGGGCCCCAGGCCTGGGCGGGGCCCTGGGGGCAGGCTCTGGGGGCACACAAAGCCCTCACCCAGGTCCTACTTTGGAGGGAAACTGAGGTCTGGAAAGAGGCGGGACTTCCTCGGGTCACCCCGCCCGGCCACGCGGAGGGAGGGAGACTCCGAGGGCCGGGGTGCGGGTCTCACCCGGTCCCGCCTCTTTTGGCCAAAAAGTGCTTTGTCGCCAGCGTGGTGTCTCCTGGGTGGTCCGGGTGGGAACTCCGGTCACCCGCCCCGCCCCACGCATTCCGTCACCCCTGGGGCAGCCCGCTCCAGGCTCAGGGGGTTGGAGACAGACTAGGACTCACTTCTGGCCGGAGGGGTCGCAGCGGGCGCTGCCTGGGGCTGAGTGGGGTGCGGGCTTCGAAATGAGGTTTCCACCCTCTGTTATTTTTGCTGCCTGTAAGCGGCTCGCTTTACATTTTTAAAAATATATTTTTATGGATTTCAGAGAGGAAGAGATAGGGAGAGAGAGAAACATCAATGATGAGAGAGAATCCTGGACCAGCTGCCACAGTGGGGACCGAGCCTGCATCCGTGGTATGTGCCCTGACTAGCAGTCCAGCCATGACCTCCTGGTTCGTAGGTGGATGCTCAACCACTGAGCCAGGCCCGCCGGGCTATTTAAAAAATAAAATCTTAATTGTTGAAAGTAAGGAGCAGGGGTGGGGGAAGACGGTGGGGCCGCCTGTGCCGGTCGGTGGTCCTCAAGGGGCCTGGATGAATCGGGAACAAGCTGGGCGTGGGGCACGGCGTCAGGACCGCCTGGGAGTCCCAGGACCACAGAATGGCCTCGGCTGTGGTTTTGACTTCAATTGTATGTTTATCTGAGGGGCCGGCGGGGCTGATGGAGAGGTGGGCCGCTCAGATCGTCCAGCCCCTGCCTGCCTGCCTGGCCCTCCTCCCAGGTGAGGTCTGCAGCCCAGAGCACTTGTCAGGGCCCCCCTCGCCCACCTGACCTCATCCCGCGAGCCCTGCCACCCCGTGGTGCGCCTGTGAAACATGCTCCATTGCTTCGTCTGCGGCACTTGGCCTGGCAATGCGAGGATCGTAATTACTTAAATATTTCCCTTTACTATTTTTCAAAACATTTTTCTAAATTGTCAAAAAACATTCTGGAGACAGTTGGATAAAAGACATAGTGAACATGTGTCTGATTAATTTTTTAAGACAATTAAGATCAAACGCAAAAACTATTGGAAATGGCTTCGTCCCGAAAAGGAAAGGCAGATTCTCGGGGCAGGGAGTGTGGAGTGGAGGCAGGAGGCCTCCCGTTTCCTCCGGCCCCTGCGGGAGCCCAGGGCCAGGGCATGGGCAGCCCCTGCAGGAGCCCAGGGCCGGCGGCTGCCCAGGCGAATCATGAAGGTGCCGGGGCCTAACGACTGTGCGCGGCCAGGGGCTCCCTGCCCGGAGCCTTCCAGGTGGGCCGACCCGACACCCAGCTTGTAAAACGAGGGCCCGCTCTGAGCACCTCTGTCACCTGTCGTCACAACCCGAGGGCATCCCACTGGCTTCCATCTCGAGGCACCGCCCCTCGTCTGTCCATCGGGCCACTGTCCCAGGCCATTGGTGGGACCACGTGTCAAAGGAGGGCTTGTGGCCTTAACTCGTAAGTACTTCCCACGCTTGAACTAGGTTTTAATTCACTCTATTCAATTTACTTTTATTTTATTTTTATTTTATTTTTATTGTCATCCTCACCCAAGGATATTTTTCCATTGATTTTTAGAGAGAGTGGAGGTGGAGAGAGAGAGAGAAGCATCGATGTGAGAGAGACACATTGATTGGTTGCTTCCCACACACGCCACGTGACCCGACCCCGGTGGGGAATGGAACCCGCAACCCTTTGGTCCTCAGGCTGACACTCTCACCACTGAGCCACGCAGGTGAGAGCTCTGCTCTATTTATTGTGTCAAGTCCCTTCTCACACTTACTTTTCAGTCCCGGTCGGATGAGGATGCAATTCTTTCTCTAGCGAAGCAGGCTGGGATCCACCTGCCTCTCTGGCTCCTGCCGCCTGGCAGCGTCAGGGCTGGAGGCCAGGCCTGTATGAGCCCTTCCCCTCGGGAGCTGGGAGAATGCTCAGGCCTGGAGGAGCGCACAGTAGGGCTCTGCCCTGAATTCTAGAGAGAAGTCCTTCGGAGGGAAGGCAGCACCGAGAGTCACGTCCCTGTCCCCGCCCCTCGCAGCTTTGTCCACAAACCAGGGCCAGCAGGCTGCTCAGCAGACATCTCCCCTCGGTGGGCGGTGCCGTCTCCATCTCTGAGTGAAACTGCTCGGGGGGAGGGAGTTGGATCCACGGAAAATAATCACCAACAAAGGCGGGAGAGCAAATCCACGTGAGTGCTGTGCGCAGAGACATGCGTTTTGCTCACACCGCGGCGGGGACATGGCGGGGGACATGGATGGGGCACCGAGTCCGGCGTGTCTGCTCCGCCCGTTTCTGACACGGAGCACGGAGTGACGTCTGCTCCTGCGCCGCTCGCCGGGCCTCGCGGCCGTGTCCGGGAAGGGCTGATATAAGGGGAGGCGCGCTTCGCGGTCCCTACAGCTCTGGCACGCGCGCCCACGCTGAGTTCCGGGAAGCGACAGCGAGCAGGAGAGTAATTAGGGTGCATGTTGCTGAAAGCAGAAGTGTTTCTGGGATCGATACCAACCATCTAGGATTTGCCAGCGCCTCCAGTGCTGGAGGTCTCGATGCTGCAGAGCGGGGTGCCGTCCCTCCTGGGGTCCCTGTGGGTGTCCATCTGGATGTTTACTCACTGGCCTCAAGCAGGTCGAGGAGGTCGGGCCGGAAGGAGCCAGTGGGCCTCCCTGCAGTGCAGGCATCACTTCCGGCTGCTCCCAGGGCACAGGACACACTGGAGGCTCTGCATCGCCAGAGGCAGCGCAAGCTGAGATGGTGGTGCCTATGGTCCTGACGGGGGCCCGTGGTGGAGACAGGGGCCCGTGATGGGGACAGGGGCCCATGGTGGGGACAGGGGCCCGTCGCGGGGACAGGAACCCGTGGAGGGGACAGGGGCCCGTGGCGGGGACAGGAACCCGTGGCGGGGACAGGAACCCATGGCGGGGACAGGGTCCCGTGATGGGGACAGGGGCCCATGGTGGGGACAGGGGCCCGTCGCGGGGACAGGAACCCGTGGCGGGGACAGGGGCCCGTGGCAGGGACAGGGGCCTGTGGCGGGGACAGGGGCCTGTGGCGGGGACAGGTGCCCGTGATGGGGACAGGGTCCCGTGGCAGGGACAGGGACCCGGGGCGGAGGACAGGGGCCCATGATCCTGACAGGGGCCTGTGGTCCTGACAGGTGCCCCTGGCGGGGACAGGTGCCCGTGATGGGGACAGGGGCCCGGTGCGGGGACAGGGGCCCGGTGCGGGGACAGGGGCCCGTGGAGGGGACAGGGGCCCGTGGCGGGGACAGGAACCCGTGGCGGGGACAGGAACCCATGGCGGGGACAGGGTCCCGTGATGGGGACAGGGGCCCAAGGTGGGGACAGGGGCCCGTCGCGGGGACAGGAACCCGTGGCGGGGACAGGGGCCCGTGGCAGGGACAGGGGCCTGTGGCGGGGACAGGGGCCTGTGGCGGGGACAGGTGCCCGTGATGGGGACAGGGTCCCGTGGCAGGGACAGGGACCCGGGGCGGAGGACAGGGGCCCATGATCCTGACAGGGGCCTGTGGTCCTGACAGGTGCCCCTGGCGGGGACAGGGACCCAGGGCGGGGACAGGGGCCCATGATCCTGACAGGGGCCTGTGGTCCTGACAGGTGCCCCTGGCGGGGACAGGTGCCCGTGATGGGGACAGGGGCCCGGTGCGGGGACAGGGGCCCGTGGTGGGGACAGGGCCCCATGGCGGGGACAGGAGCCCATGGCGGGGACAGTGGCCTGCCCGCACTTGCACACACGTGCCTGTGGCATCTGCATGTGGGCACTGGAGCACACAGACAAACACGGCGCTCACCGTTGCTATGGCCGTCTATGCAGACACGCCGTCTCGGGGCTTAGTCGGCGGCACCTCGGGGACCTGTCCTGTGTGACAGGAAGCCCTCATCCGGGTGCCCTGGACTCTCACCACCCGGATCTTCACAGCATCACTGGCCCCGCATTGAGATGCGCAGTCAGCCTGGGTCATGCTGTGCAGCCGCCTGGGCGCAGCCTGGCTGAAGGGACCCTGATCACACTTCTCCCCACAGCGCCCTGGGCCCTGGGGCTCCGGTGCCGAGGGCTGTGAGCTCGGGGCTGCCCTCTGGCGAGGCCAGAGGTGGACGGCGGGCCCTGGGTCAGCGTGGCCTCTGTGCAGGCGTGTGGCCTGCGTGGGCCACGCCCTTCCTGTCTGTGTTCACTTCAGGGGGATCCGAACTCAGCCTCCCTGGGGCCGTCACCCTCGGGCCACAGTGTAGGGGGCCCTTGTCTGTGGCCCCTGAGCAGCCCTGGACCGTCCGCACCCACAGGGGCTGGTGACCGCTGGGGCCAAAGACGCCTGTTGTCCGTCTTCCCACCAGAAGGTGAGCTCTGTGAAGCATGGGTCTCCACTGGGGTGTGCACCTGCTCTGTGTCCCCACGTTCACGGGGCCCCACGGGCGCCCCTGCACTCGGCACCCAGGGCCACCTCTCTCCCGGCAGAGGCTCCAGGACGGGCCGCTGGGCCGCAGCGGGGTTGGGTGGGGCTGGCCCCTGGGGTCCCCACTCAGGTCAGGGTCACCGCGGAGAGGTCCTGGCACAGAGCACGGGCTGCAGCCGGTGACACACTCGGAGACTCTGCCCGGCTGTGCGCAGCGTCTCAGGGCGTGGCTCCTGGAAAAGGGCGCTGCGGGCATCTGGGCGGAGCCACCCCCTCATCCGTGAGGGACCACTGATGCTCCTGAGCCCCGGTTTCTGCAAAATGTCCAGGGCCGGGGCCGCGGGGCACAGCCCTGGGACCGGGTGCTCCGCGGGGTGCGCAGCGCCCAGCAGCCTCAGGGCTGCGCCCAGGAGGCTGATAAGGACGGGCGCCGCCCACTCGGTTCCGGACCATCAACCCTGTCTTCTCTGGGCGCCTCGGCCGCCCCCCACGTCAGCTGCCAGGTCTCAGACGAGGGGCTCACACCCCCGTGAGGCAGCAGGAGCAGACCCAGGTCCCGTGATGTGAAGCGAATGGAGCCATGCAAGGGTCCCGGCTGCTGGTGCTGGGGGACGGGCAGGGGGTGCTAGCAGCCACTGTCGCTCCGGGCCCCGCACCCCCTGGCCGGCTCCTTGGAGCGCAGCGAGGCTCACACAGAGCGCTGAGGTGCGGCCCAGCCTCCCTGGGGCCGCCCCGCCAGGTGTCATCCGCTGGGACGTGGCTCAGAGGGGCAGTGACGAGGCCCGGCTCCTGCAGATGCAGTAACGGGCTCCTCGGGGCTGGGGGCCCGCGGACAGGACGGGCAGCGGGCGGGGCTCCCTGCGGGGCGGCGGTGGGCGCTGCGGGGCCTCTTACCGGAACCGCCCGCATCCCCCGTCACTCACTGCGGAGCTGGGCCCACAGCCCACGCCCCAGGGGACAGGCGATGGGGTGCCCTAACGAGGCACTGCTCCTACTCCCTGGAGGTTGTCTTTTAATTTTACTCTGAAATAGGTAGTGGGTGTGTGTGTGTCTCTGTGTGTGTGTCTGTGTCTGTAATTGTGTACGTGTGTGTGTGTGTGTGTGTGTGTCTGTGTGTGTCTGTGTGTCTGTGTGTATCTGTAATTGTGTGTGTGTGTCTGTGTGTGTGTGTGTGTGTGTGTGTGTGTGTCTGTGTGTCTGTGTGTATCTGTAATTGTGTGTGTGTGTCTGTGTGTGTGTGTGTGTGTGTGTGTGTGTGTGTGTGGGTATTTGGGAGCAGCAACTCAGTGAAGACTTTTTTCCAGGAAAAGTATATTTTAAAAAATCGAAACTTGAGTCATCCATACAGTGACGCAGGCCGACCTGCGGGTGTGTTTGCGGTGACGCAGCCAGCGAGCAGTTGCTGGGCCTTGGGTTCCCCCACAGCACAGGTGAGCCTGCCCGGCCGGCCTGCCTCCCCCTGCCAGGGCCACGGCGAGGCTCCAGACACATGGGCTGCGCACCCGAGGGGCCCCAGCATCTCGGTCTTCGTGAGGCGGTGTGGCCCAGCACCCACCCTGCGGAGCCTGCACCCTGGGTGCCCAGCCTGCCCTCTTTTCAGAGACCCCATGGGGGGCGCTTTCGGGGAGGGCCAGTCCCCACAAGCGTGTCCCTTGCTTCATGGAGGGATGGCCATTACCCACCTCCTCCAAGGCCTCACGGCGCCCCTGGTGTTGCAAATACGAATCAGCCTCCATCCTTGCCTTCCTGGCTTAGCAAGGAGATCGCTGTGGAAACAAGGAGAGTCCAGTGTGGTGGTGGTGGCGGGGTAGAGGCTGTGAAGCTACCCGGAGGAGCTCCCACTCAGCCCAGAGCAGCACAGAAGACTTCCTGGAGGAGGTGGCGCCTAGCTGACATGAGAATGTAGAATGAGCACTCGCTCCGGGCCTGGGCTCCCTGGCTCAGCACTACAGCGGGCAAGTTTCTGTGGGTGTCAGGCGTGGACTGCATCTCTGGAGGGGCGGTCAGCTCTCAGGAACCTGCCCTGCTCGCCCCCGCCCATGGTGCAGATGGTCCTAGGGCAGAGGTTTTGTTCTCCACAGCCTTGCTCTGGGCTCCAGGCCTCTGTGTTCATGAGGAGCCCCTGAGGCACAACCTCAGCCCAGCACTTCCTGTGGGAGCCCCGCCCCAGGTCCCACCCAGGACCCCGCAGAGCCTTGGGGGGGTGGGGGACTCCTTTCTTCAGGGCCCTGCCCCTCCTGGCCCTGCTCTACCCTGGAGGCTGAGGCCTCAGTCTTGCCCCTCCCGGGGGCACCGCCCTGGACTGATTCCTAGTACCAGGGCCTGGCAGGCTTTTCTGGCTGGAATGCTGTTCGCTGTCCGCCCAGCAGCCTGCAGGTGGCGGGTTTTAGGGGGAGCGCGAGGGGCCGGGGCGGCCTCTGCAGGCCGATATTCCCCGCCTAATTTATTTTTTACATTTCCGTAAAACTCTGCTCCCAGTATTTTGGTAATCTCTGCTGAGATTAAGTATAATGCTGTACATTTAATTGATATAAGTGGTTTCAATTCTCCTTAATATGACAAATCTCCAGTGTGAAATATTCTTAGTTAATGATCAACATAAAATAGAGTTCATTTTTAATGGGAGTACAAGATTTGAATTAATTTGTAGCGAGAGCAGGGTTATTAAAATCCATGTGCATTCTGTGCCCACGCACACGCATGGTCATACATGTGTCTGGAGTAGACACGTGTGCTCTGAGCAAGGATGGGAGGCACCGCCCCTTCAGATCTGAGCTGGGTGCCCCGCGTCTGTCCCTCTGTCCAGAAGCCGCGACCCCAGCGCTGACACTTCATGGAGCTGCCCCACTGGGGCTCCGTCTGAGCAACTCCTGGTTTTGGGCGTCTAGGGGCCTGGCCTGGCCCAGGAGTGGGTGCCGGTCCCACCCAAGCTGCGCAGACTTGGGCAGCTGCTCCACCATCACCTGCTCTCCCGCGTGGTTTCTGACCCCGCGTTTCCCGGCCTGACGTGAGCAGGTTGCTTTACATGATGGAGATCATGGGACGCCTCACATCACCCTGAAGCGCTCAGGGAAAGTTCCAAGGTGGAGTCCCTCTCAAGTCAGGGGAAGGCTGGGGAGCAGCCCAGCAATGCCCGCCAAAGCCATGGTCTCCGTGCCCTGGCGGCTGGGTGCTGCCTCACACGGGCCCTGCATGTCTCCTGGCCCGGGAGTTGGGGAGCCGCCGCAGAAAGCCGGGCCAGGCCCCTTAGCCCTCGACCCGGAAGGAGCCTGGCAGCTCCAAACCATCCTGCCTTTACCGCCGGCGATGCCAGGGGCCAATTCCTCACAACTGTTAGAGGAAAAGGGGGGGTAGAGGCGTCAGGATGCGTGCCAAGTGGAATTTGAATATCGCATAAACCGTGCGTGGGAGGGAGGTAGCGACTCGCAGGAAACATCTGTTCTGCTGGGCCCTGCGCTCTGCCTGCAGCTGGAGGCGGGCTCGGTCTCCTCGATCTGTCTGCTTGACGCCGGCCTTCAGCACCAAGCCCAGCCCAGCACCATCCCGGCCTTCAGCACCAAGTTCGGCCTTCAGCACCAAGCCCAGCCTTCAGCACCAAGCCCGACCTTCAGCACCAAGCCCGACCTTCAGCACCAAGCCCGACCTTCAGCACCAAGCCCGACCTTCAGCACCAAGCCCAGCCCAGCACCAAGCCCAGCCCAATACCAAGCCCGGCCTTCAGCACCAAGCCCGGCCCAGCACCAAGCCCAGCCTTCAGCACCAAGCCCAGCCCAGCACCATCCCAGCCTTCAGCACCAAGTCCAGCCTTCAGCACCAAGCCCGGCCCAGCACCAAGCCCGGCCCAGCACCAAGCCCGGCCTGCAACCTGGACATTTCCCTTGTGGTCACCTCTTCCCTGACCCTGGGGTGGAATCCCAGCCACAGCGAGGCTCCCCACCCCTCAGGAAGCCCAGGCCGGGGAGGAGAGGGGGCTGCACTTGGGCGAGTTCCGTTCTATTGGCCTCAGCGGCTGCGGAGAGAATCTTCAGTCACAGACACAATGTCATGGGCAACTCCGCGCCGAGGCCGAGCGCGTCCCTTCTGCGGATTTCCTTCTGTATTTCAGAACCACCTTTCTTTCAAATTAGTGCATCCTCTACGTGTTTGTTTTTTAATAAATGACTTTTGGCTTCACTTGGTTCTCCCTCCTTTGGCTCACCAGCCTCTGAAATCCCACCTCCCGTGGACTGCAGATGCTCAAGCTCTCTGCACAGGAAATGAGGGGCGTGCGTGTGTGAGGGTGCGATGTTTAAGAACGGCATAGTTTTAATTAGAAATGTATAGGTGAGCAGGAAGACTGGCTGCACCTTACTAATTAGGTATGTTATTGCTCTTCAATGTGAAGTACGGTTTGGAGGCCTCCCGGGGGGCCAGGCGCCCTCGGAGGGCCTGTGTCCCATGGAGGGACGAGGGCGGCCGGGCACCTCCCTGGAAGAGCTCGGGGTGACTACAGCACGTGGATCCAGGAAAGGCCAGAAGGAGAGACTGCGAGGATCTCTCTCTGAAATCTGGTGTCAAGAGCAGAAATATGGGCTCCCTCCTGAGCAGGCCAGCCCCCATGGACGGAGAACGTGGGTGGGCGCTGCCCTCGCTCACGCGTTCACCCACAGGGGCTGCTGTCCCCTAGGAACGTTAGAGGAACAAGGAGCCAGCTCGCAGCGCCTTTTCCCAAGGAGACAGCTTCTGTGCTTGAAGGGGAACGTGCATGAGGCTGAGCTGTGGCCTGGGGGCGTCCTTCACCCCAGGCCTGGCCCAGGGCCCCTGTGGGGAGAACCGTGGCTGCGCTCCAGCCCCCTGGCCTGTGGCCTCAGCCGGAGCTGCAGCCGGGGACCCGGCATGACCTGAGGGTCAGCAGAGCTCTGGCTGCTGATGCTGAGCAGCCACACAGGGCAGCAGTCTGCCACCCCAACAACACGCCCTTGAGGAGACTGGCCACTTTAAGCTGATCATTTTGTTTTATTTATTTTGTTTTATTTTTTTTTATTTTATTTTATTTTATTTTATTTTATTTTATTTTATTTTATTTTATTTTATTTTATTTTATTTTAGCCTGGGACCCTCCCCTTACCTGCTTGGAGCAATTCAGATTAAACATAACAAACCTGCTTGCCCTGGCTGGTGCGGCTCAGTGGATAGAGTGGAGGCCCTAGGACTGAAGGGTCACAGATTCAATTCCGGTGAAAGGCACACATCTCAGTGGCAGGCTCGATCCGCAGCCCGGTCGGGGCATGTGTGGGAGGCAACCAATTGATGTTTCTCTTGCACATCGATGTTTCTCTCTCTGCTCTCCCCCTCCCTTCCCCTTTCTGAAAATCAATGGGAAAATATTCTCGGGTGAGGATGAACAACAGCAATAACAAGCCCGCCTCGAGGCAGGAGTGTCATTATATGAACTAAACGTGGAGGAGGAGGACTTGAGAAAGCCCGTCAGACACCCGCCCCTCTGTGCCCAGCACTTGCCCTTCAGGGGCTCCTCTGGAATCAATAAAATATATTTAAACAAACAAACAAGCAAACAAAATAACCCACTACCTGCAGGAGTCCCTCTTGGGGGAGGCCCTGTGGGTGGGGGCGCAGCGGCGGGGAGGGAGGGGCTGGCCCCTCCAGGAGCCTCTATTTGACAAGGGGAAGCCCCTGCCTGGAAGCTCACGGAACAGAAGGCCCCTTGCCAGGGCAGCCCTGGGGTGCTCACCCGGGAGGGGTGGGGCACAGCGCCCAGGCGGTCTGAGGGGGAGCAGGCACTGCCCGCTGCGGAGGTACCCACCCGAGACCTTGGCAAGGGCTCTGGGCCGTGGCCCTGCGCGCCTTCGCCTGCGCTCTGCACGGGGAGAAGCGGTTAGCTGGGTAAACACTCCGCCCCGGCCCCGGGAGTGCGGCACTCCCGCGCAGTTGCTTTGCAAAGTAAATAACCATCAATATTAACCCGTGTCAATAGCGTTATTAATACATGATGCTGGCTCTCTGAGCGATGCTGCTCCGGGGGCTTTCCACGGGCCTCGCCGTGCTCCCTGAGGGGTGCGTGGAACCGGCTGGCGTGTCTGCACGGTGTCTGGGTCTCCCTGTCTGGCATACTGCTGCCGGTACACGGTGCATGTGGAAAGGGGACCTGCAGCCCTGGCTGTTGTGGCTCGGTGGATAGAGCGCTGGCCTCGGGACTGAAGGGTCCCGGGTTCGATTCCGGTCAAGGGCAGTACCTTGGTTGCAGGTGGCAACCAATCGATCGATGTTTCTCTCTCTGTCTCTCCCCCTCCCTTCCACTCACTCTAAAAACCAATGAATAATATCGTCGAGTGAGGATGTATAAATATATGTAAAAGGTTGGATGTGAGGAATAAATGCAGACGTGGCTGGACGTGGGCGTGGACATTGTCATTATAAAAAGTGAGCGTTGTGACACCGGAGGCAGGGGACGTCCTGGGACTTGGGGGCAACCCGCAGAGAGAGGCCATCCCGTGCCATCCAGGGCAGCCTCGCTCCTGGGACAGGGCTCCCTGCCCATCGCGGGGCCTGCCCACCGGGCTCTGACGCCAGCCGCTCAAAACATAAATGGTCTGTACACACCGGGGCCCAGCCTGCCTCCGCTGCCGTCTCTGGGCCGATTTGTCAGTCCCACTCGCTCGCTGGTCCTTTCTCTGAGGCCGGCAATGCCTCCAAGGGGATCTGGGGACCCGCGGCCATTCATCACCCACAGTGCGGCGGGCCGCGCTGATTGCCGCGCCCATTACCACGGCGCCGCGCACGGAGAAAACGCCGCCTCTCTGAACTTTTCCTTTATCTTTGCCACGCAGGTCCCCCCGGGACGGAGAATTTCATCCCCCAAAGTTTAAGGCCAGTGTGTACACACAGTCCCCGGCTGCTATTGATCCTTTGCTATTTTAATGCATTTTTACTGACCGACATGTCCCGTGGTAAGGATATCGCCTAAATTAGTTATCTGATTGGCTCTTGTGATTAATGACAGCCCCGTGCTCCATTACACATGACAACATGATCGGAATAATCGCCGGGGCGCTGGGAGCCGGGCTGGGCATTTGTTTTTTTACTCCTTCATTTTTAAAGTTCATTTATAAAATTATTTAACGTATACGTCCGAAGTTGTAATTTATTTACATGACACCTTTTTCGATGGGAACTGTTGTACTGTGTCACAAATGGCTGAGGAAACAAGGTAAACCAGACGTACGGATCAATGTCTCCCGGCTCAAGGGGGAAAACACAATCAAGATTCCGGAGCCGACCTCCTGCCGAAGCCCAACCTGTCACAGAACAAACACAGAAGGCCCACTAATCACCAGGAACGCCCAGCGGGCGGGCTCCCAGGCAGCCCTCTCCCGCGGCCTCCGCCTGCCCGGATGCTGGACCCTGAGCGCATCCATGCCCGTCCTCCTGCCCACGGAGCAGCCCCGGCCCTGCCTGCCCACCCACACCCGTCCACTGGCCTCCCGTCCCTGTACCGGCCTCCGGGACCCGTCCACCGCCTCCCGTCCCTGTACCGGCCTCCGGGACCTGTCCACCGCCTCCCGTCCCTGTACCGGCCTCCGGGACCCGTCCACCGCCTCCCGTCCCTGTACCGGCCTCCGGGACCTGTCCACCGCCTCCCGTCCCTGTACCGGCCTCCGGGACCCGTCCACCGCCTCCCGTCCCTGTACTGGCGTCTGGAACCCTTACTCCCGGGACCCAGGTGCTACCTCCTTGCAGAAAACATGCAGACCCGAGCTCCCACGACCTGAGAGCCAGTTAAACACGCCACACTCGGCACAAGGCGTGACTCAAAGAAACTAGAACAGCACATGGCTCCCAAGCAGCAGCACTGAGAGAACATGGAGTGGGGTCCCCTGGCCCGGGGTCCCTGCATGTCATGGACGGTGGGAAGGGGGCCCCTGTCTCCCACATTAAACAGCTCACTCACGTCAGTTCCCACAGACATTAAGTAGAACCCTGGTTAAAAGCTGGCCCTGGGACGTGTGTGTGCATGTGCGTTTGTGTGCGTGTGAGTGTGTGTGTGTTTGTGTGTGTGCGCGCCTGTTGCCTCCTGAGGCTTTCTGGGGGAGAAGATAAGCAAGCATGCGAGATTCTGTTGAATATGCAAGTTGTATGTTAATATGATTAAATGACTGCTGGGTCGCCCACATAATCAATGGAAATATTCACCAACTCTGTGTGGAGATTGGGAGACATTATTACCTCGAGGCTGCCAAGCACATCTCGCAGCTCCACGTTCGCAATGGTGTGCATCTCGCTCGGCATTTAAAAGCATAGTTTTGACTTTAATGAAGCAAGAGGAAGCCATTAAAGAGATACTCCCTCAAACAGAAGGAGGGCCAGGCCAGCACCAGGGGAAGGCACCTGGGCAGAGGGCACCTGCCCCTGGCCCACCCCACCCCGAGCTGTCCATTCCTTCCTTGAGCCACACCGAACACGTCTGTGGGACCCGAGGCCATGTTTCCCGGGGAGAGAACTCCCCTCCCAAGCCATTCATACTCATTTATCTTGAATTATTTGCCTTCACTCTCAAAATCCTACGAAATGATTTACCTCGTGATGTGATTTACTTGTATTTTAAAACTCCTGGCAGCGCCGCCCAGACCCCAGGACGTAAATGTGTCTCCTCTCCCGCCGAACAAGCCCCCCCAAAAACAGATAAAACCAGAGGCACGCCTCCTTCGCGGGGCTTTCTGCAGAGCCTGAGTGATGGGGGCTGTCCTAGGGCCGCGCCGGGATCGACAGCGCAGAAGTCACAATCAGAAAACAAATCCCGTGGTAAATGCGCCGCGTCGGAGGCCACCTCACTCGGAGGAAACGCTAATTGCCGCTACCTGGCTAATGCTGGCGAGGCCCAGGAAGGAAACATTAAGTTATTATTTTTAATAACGTTTACAAGTCTATCCAGCCATTTCCCGCCGGTGAAAGATGTCAGCCTTGGCCAGACGTGGCAGAGCCACTTTTCACCAAAGACGCTCCTCGTCTTCCCCCTGATGGCAATCATTAATTTTGTTTTTTAACTCGGTCTTCAAATGAAGACCGATGAGCGGGAGAGGTTTAAATGCAGGCTGCTTACCTTCAGAAAAATGGCTGGGAGACGGCGGATCACGGTGTCCACGTCCAGGCCGGCTCCTGTTTGGGGAGCAAATGGAAACCAGCGTCAGGTGGACGCAGATGGGCCTGGAGGGCGGCAGGTGAGGGCCCGGCAGCTCCTCACCGCCTGGAGGCTCACGGCGGGTACAGCACATTGCCACTGCTGACGTTCGAATCACGTTGCAATGTTTGTTTCCTGTGAACAAGCTTCTCTGTCGGAGATCGGCCAGCCTCCTCGCTACGTGTGCACGTGGCGAGCATTGTGCCGTGTCCTTAAAGCACTTTCCTCACCTCGGAAACTCATAGAGCCATGGTTTTAGCCAAATGTCCATCGGCCTTATTTGATGGCTAGCATTTTATTTTCTAAATATATGGTTTTTATTGATTTTTAGAGAGAGAGGAAGGGAGAGAGAAAGACACATCCATGATGAGAGAGAATCATGGATCGGCTGCCTCCTGCAAACGCCCCACTGGGGATGGAGCCTGCAACCCGGGCAGGTGCCCTGACGGGGAATCACCGTGACCTCCTGGTTCATACGTCGATGCTGGACCACTGAGCCACACCAGCCGGGCTATCAGTTCATTGTTAAGTCCAAGGTGCGACGTGGCGTCACTATGGGCTGCTCCCTGGTGGAGGCTGGGAAGGCACTTTCTCCCATGCAGGCTCCTGGCGCTGGCTGGCGGTGGTTTGGGGTGAGCATGGGGTGAGGGGGTGGAGTCGGGATGCAGAAGCGCTTCCAGATGGCAGAGCAGGCTCTCTGAACGCCCTCCCCCACGACGGCCCTCGAGCACGGGCCAGTGCTGTCCAGATGCATTGCTCAGAGCTGGAAAGGAGCCAAGCCCTTGGATGGCCGGCTGAGGAGGGGTCGCGCAGGAAGCGCAGCCGGATCTGGGGGGGACCGAGAGCAGGCACGGGAGCGTGTCACTCATTACCACCCCTGGGAGGCATGGGGAGAGGCTCTGTGTCCCCCACTCTGTGGGGGGTGGTCCCAGGGCCACAGCTGGCTGTGAAGGGGAGAAAGAAGAGCAAGTTCAAACTTCCATCCTCAAGTTTCTTCTCTTTGAGGTTTACTCGGTGTTTCTCTCCCCTTCATGGGTCCTCACCTGTTGGAGGGAAGAGCTCAGGTAAGGCCCGCGGCTCCTCTATCTGAGCCTCTCAGTGGGGGTGCCTGAGGCTGCAGGTTCTGGTTTACCCTTGAATCTTTCCTGTCCTCTCTCAGTTTGGAAAGAGCAAAGGGCGAGTGTGAGAGTCAGCCTCGTTTTTCCCACTCGGGGCGATGCTTCCCAAATGCTCTCCTCACCTCCTCCTCGGCCCCCCCCCCCCCCCCAACACACACCCTCCTTTTTAAAAAAATATATTTGTATTGCTTTCAGGGAGAAAGGGAGAGAGAGAAACATCAGTGATGAGAGAGAATCATGGGTCGGCCACCTCCTGCACGCCCCACCCTGGGGATGGAGCCTGCAACCCAGGGCACGTGTCCTGACCTGGAATCGAACCCTGACCTCCTGGTTTGTAGGTCGGAGGCTCAACCACTGAGCCACGCGGGCCGGGCTCCTCCCTTCTTGTCTTCTCTGTGGGAGAGGGAGAGGGCGGGGCAGGGCCAGCACCCTGGGAAGGAAGGAAACGAAGGCATGGAGCACACAGAACAGAACTGTGAGCGTGAAAGCAGGCGCATGGAGGGTGGGCTGCGGGAGAGACCGGGAAGCGTTTTCCCTATGGACGTGGTGGTGGTGGTCATTTGTGACACTCTGCGTGTCAGTGGGAAGGTCCCTGCGTTCTGCAGGCGTAGGAGTGGCTGAAACAGAGCAGCAAACGTGGGTGTGAAAAGGGCCCACGAGGTTAAGCAGGCTGGGCTGTCTGGCGACTCCAAAAACTGAGGAGAAATAGGCCCTGGATGCCGCACATTTAACCTTGGAGCAGCCTCGCCATGTCGTTGGGTTTCTGTAGAAGGCGGGCTCGTTACACACGGACGGCACCGAGGTGAATTCCTGCCGAGCAGATTGACTCAGCCGGTTTATTCTTTTACCAGGTCTCGTAGTATCTCACCGCTGGGTGCGTGGGGTCTCCTTCATCACAAGACGTGATGACCTCGTCGGTTGTGAATGGAAACTTCTGCAACGATGCCGGTGTGCTGAGCGGTGCAGGCAGCGCGCTTACCCTACTAGGCGATTTGTTTTAGAGCTGAGACGCACTGGGATGCAAATAAGCCAGTGCCACAGTTTGCTTCTAATGAGCTGCCATGGTCTCTGCAGGGCTGCCCACCGTGGCTAATCAGGTTCTCTCTGACCTTGGCCTTGGCCAATCAGCTTCTCCCTGACCCTGACCCTGGCCAATTAGCTTCTCCCTGACCCTGACCCTGGCCAATCAGGTTCTCCCTGACCTTGGCCCTGGCCAATCAGCTTCTCCCTGACCTTGGCCAATCAGGTTCTCCCTGACCTTGGCCCTGGCCAATCAGCTTCTCCCTGATGTTGGCCCTGGCCAATCAGGTTCTCCCTGACCTTGGCCCTGGCCAATCAGCTTCTCCCTGATGTTGGCCCTGGCCAATCAGGTTCTCCCTGACCTGGGCCTGGCCTCACCATCCATCCTCTGGTGGCACTGTCTTTCTTCTCCCAAATGGTACTGAGTTCCTCAACTCTGAATCTCAGACCCTTGGCCATTCCCTCTTCCTCTTTTTCATTTGAGAATATCCTTCCTCATGCAGTAAAATTAGGATTCTCATTCAACCTGAACTCCTAAGTGCCTGCCACCTTATTATACAGACTGGGCAAAGGGGGGGGGGGGGGAGGACCCCGTGAACCCTCTTCTATTCATCGCAGTGCCCTGGGCATGGCATCTCCAGGGCCCGCCCGAGGGCCTGGTTCCGGTGGTCCTGGCTGCTTTGTTCTCGGGTCCACTGGGCCTCAGAGAGGGTGGTATTCAGAGCTGGGTATGTGGCAGGTGGTTCTCAAAGGGGAACAAAGGAGAGCTGGTGACGTTTAAGCTTTCAAGAAAAAAATTACAATTTTTGGAAAAAATTTGTCATGAGGATCTTGGCAGCTTCCCGGTGTTTTAAGAATTTTCTGATGAGATTAGTGAAGCTATTGAGGAATAAATATCATTTCTCAGTTTTGTGGGATAGGACATGGGGATGAAACCCGCCATCCGGGCACGTGCCCTGACTGGGAACCGAACCGGCGACCTTCCAGTGCACGGGATGACGCTCGCCCACCCGAGCCTCACCGGCCAGGGCATCAATTCACAACATTTGAAAGAATACCACCCTTCTCACCACTTCTTTCATTTGGTAAAACATAGTTATTTTTGCAACTATGTGCTGTTCGTGTCAGCCTCTGGTAGCCTTTTCTTTCCTAAACGAAGATAAATTTCTGGCGTGCGTGCCCGATGGCTGAGGATGAACAGACCGGCTCTGCGCGGAGGACGAGCCCACGGTCAGGCCCCTGGCTGTGGCCCTGCTCTGCTGGCCGTGATGGGTCACCGGCGGTGGAAGCGAGGGGACTCGGCCCGGGTAGGGGGGAAAGGCCGGTTACTCTTAAAGTTGCCCCAGGACAATGGCTTCTTTCCTTCACTGGCCGCCACCCGTCTCCAGGGGACACCGGGTTACGTGGGCTTCCCCTGACAACGTGGGAGTGATAAGGCCCGGCCCAGCGGCACGTGGCCTAAAGGACGACCCTCCCCGCCCTGCGTCCCTGGGCTCCCCGTGTGTAAGCCTTTCGGGCGGCTTTCCTTTGCTTGGTAGCCGAGAGCACCCTGATACAGGCGTGTGCCCCAGGCTCATAGCCGGGGAAGTGCCTTCTCTCTCCTCCATGAGCCTGGAGCTCAGCTCCCGCTCGGCCTCCAGGATCATTAGCGCCGAGCGCCCGTCTCCCGGCGGTTATATATGGTGGCTCGCGTGTGGGTATACGATTTTTCTTCCCCGCAGCCCCTCTTCCCGCCCAAACCAGCAGAAAAATAAATAGCCGTATAAAAGAGGTGGATGTTACAGACAACAGCACGCGGCCGGATCCGGGCCGCGCTTCCCCCGAAGAGTCATTTCAGTCTATTAGGCACATAACGCATGTTTTTAAGAAGCGTCTGCTGTAAATACATGTTTGCTGAGATGGACTGCGGCAGCGGCCCTCCTGGGGGGAGAGGGTGTATTTTACAACCTGCCAGGAAGGATCCTGGGAAAAGTAGAACCAGGGCCTGCAGAGAACCCCGACGCCTCCCCCGCGGCCCAGCAGACGCCCCGTCCCTGGATGGTCCCTGACACGCGGCCCCGCGGCCCAGGCGGCAGCTCTGGCAGCCACTGTCTCCCTGACGTCCAGGAGCCGCTCATGCTAAATGCGGCGTCCGAGCCGAGGGGTTGGGGCGGCTCTCCATGTGGACGCGCCTCCCTCGGCCCCAGGAGGGGGCGGCTGCCTCAGGTGGGCCTGGATCACTGTACCTGGCAGGGAGTTTTGGGGGGAGGCTGGAGAGGAGGGGGCCTGAGCAGAAACCAAGCACCCCCACTCAACTGTGTGGGCTCCAGGGGCCTCTGTCAGCCCAGGGCAGCTCAGGACCTGCTCTTCGGGTCTCAGCGACACGTTCACGGGCCAGACATGTGCCCGCTGTTACAGGCGTGAACAGCAGCTCCAGCTGGGACCCTGCGGAACCAGGAGAGCAAAGCGGGCGCCAGAACCCATTTCAGCCCCTGAGGCACGGAGCCCCCCCCACGCTTGCTTCACGGACGTGTATGCCCCTCCCATGTGGCTGGCGGCTTCAGCCTGGGACAACACCTCCCGACAGGAGTAATTCCTGGGGCAATGAGGTGCCCTCCCCGTGGCCTCGTGTCAGACGCTGTCAGTTCGTTCATTAATTCGTGGTGCCCGGTCGCCCGCTTGGTCAAGCCGTGCGGCGTTTGGTAACCAGAAAGTCATCGGGGCGCTACCTGGAAGTCACCTGAATGTCCTGGTTCCCACGGATTTTCACGGGATGACGTCGTCGCCACCCACAGCTGAGTGGATTGCTACCCAAGTGTTCACAGCTGGTGACCTTCTATCCCCCCTGCCCTCATGAGCCGTCGTTTGTGTGGAAGGAAGAATCTGTCCCCACCCACTCGGGTCCTCCTCGCTCGGGCGCTATAACCATTGCCATCCTTATGCTCCTCCACCCATCGTCCCAGATTCGGCCCGTAGGAACCCCTCCAGCTCAGAGCACCCCTTTGCTTCCTGTCGCAGGTGGCCCAAGGTCGGCCTGCCCCCTCCCGCCTGGACCTGCAGGGACCTCTTCCCCGAGGACCCTGTTCCTGCCGCTCAGAGGCAAACGACGGGTCCTGGTGTGCCCCTGGCTGCGGGGGGCATTGCCTCCAGCCAGTGCCAGTGGGCAGGGCTAGAGAATGTAGCGTTCCCTCTCCCATTTCTTTCCTTTCTTTGACAAACTCATGATTCCAAACTAATCCCTTTGGTTCAATTCCAACGCCACAGGCGCTTCCCTCACTCCCTCTGCCCGGACCCCCTCCAGTCGGCCTCGGCACCTCCTTTCTCTCTCAGTTCACAGCCTGGTTCCCGGCAGCGCTAATGCGCGTGTGTTTGCTCTGAGCGACAATCACAGGCGATAATGTCAGCATTACTAATCATTGCTACCACAGCGGCACCCCCTTGCTAACTGGAGCTGCAGGCAGCTTTCACGGCCTCTCGTCTTTGTGGGTGCCTTAGCAATACCTGTAGCCTGTGTTCAATCAGGAGGAGACGTTAGAAAAAGCCAGGCTGGGGGATGCTTCGAGCGGTTACCGGTTCGGATTGCTCAAAAGCATCGGCGCGGTGGGTGTCAGGGAAGGAAGAGGCGAGGGACTTACACGTGCAGGCGATGCGGAGACCTGGTGGCCAACGGCAAGTGGTCGGATCCCAGAGAAAAAAAGCCACAGGGGCATTTTGAAGACAAACGGGCCACGAGGAATGTGGACAGCCTGTGGTACGGTACCACCGTGTCCGTAGTCAACGTCGGGCGGGACGTGGTGCTGAGGCCGGAGGCTGCATCTGTGGAGCCACCGCTAATCCCGCTCCTCGTACCTTCCTGCTAATGAGCCAGCTGATGAGAACCGAGCAGACGTAGCTGGGAGTTTATTTATAGCGCGTAGGTGTGCGCCCTGAGCTTTTATTTTAAGCGCTGCCTAGCCCGCTCCCGCACCCACTGATTTCCCCACTCTCTCCGTTACTAGACCTTCCATCAACTCGGTTCTTTCGAAACAGCCACAGGCTCTGTTTGCACGGTGCCGGGTTCCACCGCCCCACTCAGGAGCTTAACTCGTTAGAAACATGCGTCTCGCAGTAAAAGCCCTTCCAGACACATACTTGACACAAGGCCTTGCCCATGGACAGGCCGTTCCCCAAAGCGGGGCTCTGGTTGCCTGCTCCCTCCTTCCGGAACTTGCGTTCCCAACCTGGGGCTCTCTTCCCCGCCTGTGAGCCCACTGCCGGGAGCCTGTTTCACACGTGAGAAACCGGGGGCTGAGTTACGGAGGCCGGTCATCTCATGTTCTCCAGCCCCCCACCCCACAGCTGGCCTTTTGGGTGCTGGGGACCCAAGAGAAAATGAGCAAATGTTCCCAAATAAAGAGGCGGTCCCTGTGATGTCCCCACTCGCCCACCTGGAGCCTCGCCCAAGGGCCTTTGCCTGGATGCGGCCTGGAAGTGACCGGGGCACTGGCGGGCAGAGGCCGGGGCGGCTCCGTGGGTAAAGCAGCTGCGTATAAAACACCCCGCTGTCTGGAAACACTCGCACTGCGTGGCTCGGCTCAGTGATTTTCAACCTTTTCCATCTCACGGCACATAAACTCATCACTAAAAATCTGTGGCACACCAAAAAACATACTTTTTGGTGATCTGATAAAGAAATTATGTAGAGTCCTGGTTGGTTTGGCTCAGTGGATAGAGCGTTGGCCTGTGGACTGAAGGGTTCCAGGTTCAATTCTGGTCAAGGGCACAGGCCCGGATTGCAGGCTAGTTCCCAGTAGAGGGCGTGCAGGAGGCAGCTGAACCATGATTCCCTCTCCTCATTGATGTTTCTCTCTCTCTCCCTCTCCCTTCCTCTCTGCCATCAATGAAAACATAAAATGCTAGTAAAATAAAAAAAAGAAATCATGTATAATTTTGACCATTCACACTGGACAGCTATTGCTGTGTTGTCTGTTGTCACTTTTTTATTTGAGAACCTGGGGGAAAAAGCCCGCGCCCTCACTGACTGCCAGGGGCTGCATTATTTTGAAAACCTTCGCGGCACCCCCGCTGAACAGCACTGGCTGAGATTTTATTTTTCTACTTCGGTCACCACCTGGGTGTCTCTTCCTTCTTAACGTGACGTACAACCGTTCTGCAGACTTCAGGCCCTGCCTCCGCGGCCTGAGCCTGAATGGTGAACGGTGCCCCTCGGGGGGAAGGGCGGCTGCCCTGGGGTGCTGGCTGAGTGCCCTGGAGTATTTCTAGAGCTCTCTATCTTTCAGAAAAAATAAGTCAAATCTTTCTGTGAAATATCCTGATTTTTAAAATGATGGTCCCAAGAAAGCATTTAGAAATTGTAAAACATTTTTAGGTCAAACAAAATACATCCGATGCCTGTTACTGAGCTTACCAAACACTCCGAGTTCCCGAGAAAGAGTCTGAGTGGCCCTGGGCGACCTCTCCGGGTCACGGGACTCCTCTTTCTCGTCAACACCCAATGGAGAGGATGCTGCTCCGTGTCCCAAACCCCCGGCGGCCCTGAGGGCAGATGCTGGCCCTCCTCCCCTGCCTTCGCGCCCAGTAGGTCTCCATCACACTGATGATCAGCGGCCTGATTCTACACCGAACGGATCAGGCTCGGAAGCTCCCATGTGTGCACACAGCTCTCGCCTGTCACGCGCCCGTCTCAGGCGTGTCAGGTGAGGTGGCAGGATGGGGTGCTGGCTTCATTTATCCCACTTCCCACAGACCTTCTGGGGGAGCCGCAGCTCATCCAACATGTGTACGCGGCGAGCACGTGGGTACGTGCGAGGATAAATTGTAAAGTATAATGTGACGTAGCGCAGCTCTTGGGCGGGAGCCAGGGCTTCGAGCTGCGGTGGTGTCGGCGTCTTGGCAAACGCAGGTCCTTCAGGAGATGCTTCACGTCCTCCTCCAGCCAAGATCTCGAGGCGGAAAGAAGACGTGTAGAGTCTTTGCAAATCAGCAGAAGTGACCGCCCGTGTTCCAAGCCGACTGCCTGCCTTCCCGGCGCCGGGGAGCCGGTGGGGAAAGGGGAAAGGAGAGAGGAGACATCGGGGACAGCGGCCCAGGCCCGAGAAGCATCCGCTGACCCCCAGCCCTGTCCTCCTGGCCACACCCTCCTGTTGCCCAGCCTGAGGTCTCCACAGCCCACTCACCCTCACGGCGTTAGCCCAGGTAAACTGAGTCAGGCCAGGCCCCGGTGGTGTCTAAGGGGTTGGTAGATTAAGGAGGTACTTGCTCCCCTCTGCGCCCTAGAGGAGGACCCTGCAGACTATTCTCTGTGGTTTGCATCTTGTCTCGGTGCACCCCCTCCTGCTCAGCACGTCTTTGAAGGCCAGCGCCGGGGTGAGGGGAGTGTCTGGAGACTCCTGCCGCATTTGAGCACTGAGTTACTGGAGTGAAAAGGGGTGTTGTATTCACACACATGCGCGCACACGTTCTAAATTGTGAGATCTAAACGATGCGTCAAAGAGGGCCGTGGTCGTCGCCTCAAAACGCCGAGGCCACAGAAACAAGAGGCGCCTGAGAAACGCCTGAACCAAGAGCCCGAGGCACAGGCGGCCGGACCAGCCCGACCCGGTGTCCTGGCCAGGTCCTGGGGCAGACACGGGGCGTCAGGAAACACCAAGAATGTGAGTGAAGCGTGGACTTAATTTCTTATTTTTTAAAATATATTTTTACTGATTTCAAAGAGGAAGGGAGAGGGAGAGAGAGAGAGAGAAACATCAATGATGAGAGAGAATCACGGATCGGCTGCCTCCTGCACGCCCCACACTGGGGATCGAGTCCCCAACCCAGGCATGTGCCCTGACCGGAATCGAACCCTGACCTCCTGGTTCCTAGGTTGATGCACAACCACTGAGCCACACCGGCCAGGCCAACGTGTGGACTTTAGTTCGTGGCAACGTGTCAACATAGCGTCATCCATCATAACCAATGACCGCTCTCATTTCAGATGTTCGCCATGGGGGCCACTGCGCATGCGGGGACTCCCTGTGCTCCCTCTCAGTGTCTCTGTCATCTAAAACGGTTGTTGTTTTTTTACGTCTGTTTTAAAAATGAAGACACGGACATCGCATGTGAAACTGGCATGCAGCTGAGGAGCCTCACCTTGGCCATGGAGGCGGCTACACGGGGCGAGGGAGGGGCGGGGGGGGTCGGGGGGTGGTGAGCCGCTCAGCAACTAGGCCGTGAGCTCATTACCCAGATTCATCCCAGGACTTGCTTGGGAAGCTGGAAATTAACCGTCAGCGATGCCTCCATATGGCTGGTCTCCTTAACCTCTCCCGTTCCAGACGGAAGGCCTTCCAGAACAAGGCAGCAGAGGAAGGAATCGGGGGCACTGGGGAGGCTGGGTCTTCCCGAGGGGGTGGGCTCGCCGGGCGGGGAGGCTGTACGAGGCGGGTGGGCAGCGGTGGGCCCGGGCCAAAGAAGAGCACCCAGCAGAATGGCGTCTGGGATCCTGCGGAAGGTGGGGAGACTGGGCCCTGCGGAAGGTGGGGAAACTGGGCCCTACAGAAGGTGGGGAGACTGGGTCATGAGGGAGGTGGGGAGACTGGGTCCTGCAGAAGGTGGGGAGACTGGGTCCTGAGGGAGGTGGGGAGACTGGGCCCTGAGGAAGGTGGGGAGACTGGATCCTGAGAGAGGTGGGGAGACTGGGTCCTGCGGAAGGTGGGGAGACTGGGTCCTGAGGGAGGTGGGGAGACTGGGTCCTGCGGAAGGTGGGGCAACTGGGTCCTGAGAGAGGTGGGGAGACTGGGTCCTGCAGAAGGTGGGGAGACTGGGTCCTGCAGAAGGTGGGGAGACTGGGTCCTGCGGAAGGTGGGGAGACTGGGTCCTGCGGAAGGTGGGGAGACTGGGTCCTGCGGAAGGTGGGGAGACTGGTTCCTGAGGAAGGTGGGGAGACTGGGTCCTGAGGGAGGTGGGGAGACTTGGTCCTTAGGGAGGTGGGGAGACTGGGCCCTGAGGAAGGTGGGGAGACTGGGTCCTGCGGAAGGTGGGGAGACTGGGTCCTGCGGAAGGTGGGGAGACTGGGTCCTGAGGGAGGTGGGGAGACTGGGTCCTGCGGAAAGTGGGGCGACTGGGTCCTGAGAGAGGGTCCTGCGGAAGGTGGGGAGACTGGGTCCTGCGGAAGGTGGGGAGACTGGGTCCTGTGGAAGGTGGGGAGACTGGGTCCTGAGGAAGGTGGGGAGACTGGGTCCTGAGGAAGGTGGGGAGACTGGGTCCTACGGAAGGTGGGGAGACTGGGTCCTGCGGAAGGTGGGGAGACTGGGCCCTGAGGAAGGTGGGGAGACTGGGCCCTGAGGAAGGTGGGGAGACTGGTCCTGCGGAAGGTGGGGAGACTGGGTCCTGCGGAAGGTGGGGAGACTGGGTCCTGCAGAAGGTGGGGAGACTGGGTCCTGCGGAAGGTGGGGAGACTGGGTCCTGAGGAAGGTGGGGAGACTGGGTCCTGCGGAAGGTGGGGAGACTGGGTTCTGCGGAAGGTGGGGAGACTGGGTTCTTCACTGTCCGGATGTGGTGTCTGAGCACCTTGTTGCCCACAGGAAAAGCACGGCATTTGTTCGGAATTCCTCCCACCGCTCCCCTCCCAGGCCCCGTCGGGTTCCGGGGACGATGCCGGGAGCCCGCAGGTCCACTCCGGATTCGCCCAAACGTCTCCCCACACATCTCTCCCCGCGTGTCTCTCCCCTCATTGACAGCCCTTGCTTGACACAAGGACTCAGCTCCCCCTCCTTCCGGATCCCGATTTGGGGGAGCGGCAACACCTGCCTGCCGATTGCCTGCCACTGGGCATCTGGGCCTGGCTGACGGGCTGTCTGCTTTGACTAATGATGTGATTGATGGACAAAATAAGGAAGAACATACAAAAAACACTTCTGTCTGGGCTGGTGTGTCAGGGAGCCTTCATCAAGTGGCGGCTGAAGGTATATTCCGCGGCACGCCTCATTACCCGGTGATGGCGTTCCCGGCAAAGCCGTTCCTTTTCGTGACACGAGACAGCAGGCAGCGTGCGGGGGTGGGCCCGCCGCGCCCGGAGGAAGTGGAGGCGCGCTGAACAGCGGTCATTTCCAAAACCGCCTGGAGTTGCTTTTCTGTTGTCATGATTTTCACAGGCATCAACGCCGTGCGGAACGGGCATGCGGGCCTTGGCGAGGAGCGATTTGTTAGGACTGCTGTCCAAACAGCCGGCCCGGGAAAGGGGAGGGGGCGCCCGCACTTTCTCGCTCCAAACCTGTTGCAGACAGAGTCATCTGTCAATTTCGTTGCATGGAAAGGGTACACAGAAGCAGAATCCAAACAAATGTCTTGTTTCAGGCGACACGTGTGGAAAACGCTGCAGGCGCCCGGCCGGCGTGGCTCAGGGGCTGAGCACCGACCTAGGAACCAGGAGGTCACAGTTGGATTCCCGGTCAGGGCACAGGCCCGGGTTTCGGGCTCAATCCCCAGTGTGGGGGGTGCAGGAGGCAGCCGATCCATGATTCTCTCATCATGGATGTTTCTCTCTCTCTCTCCGTGTCCCTTCCTCTCTGAAATCAATAAAAATATGTTAAAAAAGAAAACAAGAAAACGCCGCAGGGCCCCTGTCGCACCGTCTCGCTCAGCACACGGAGCAGGCACAGCGCTGTCCGTGCCGCCTGTGGACCGGGCGGTGGACACGCAGGAGAGTGACACGGACCCGGTGTGTGCGTGAGGACGGGCCGAGAGTCGGCGCTGGTTAGAGCGGGCGGACGGGAAGAACTTCTTCGTTCCGCGTGAGAACCGGAGCCTGAGACCGGAACCGTGGGCAGAACCGAGGTCGCAGACAGAGCCTGGGCCTGGTCCCCGCCTCCTTGTCAGGGGACGGCTGAACACGCGTGGGGTTGGGTCACACGGCTCGTGCTGTATATTTTGCAGAGGATTGTAGCTTTCCATGATATTATTTGTCCTTTAATCTTCTCCTGGCAAATTGTCTTTGCCAAGGTACCTTCTGGCACACATTCCCATCTTCTTCTTGAACGTGTTGGACCGTCTCCAAAGAGAGATGCTGGAAATGAAGTTTCATTTTAAAAGCGATTTCTATCCCGTTCTGCTACCCCCAGTGGTGGGTTATTGTGAATCACATACCATCTTAACGGGTAGTGATTAGGCGAAACTCTCTTCCGGTGATAAAGGCTAGATGACAGATGAGAAAATGTAGATGAGATCTCGATTTCTATTTAAAAAGGGAGAAAGGCATAAAGGCAAAGTCTCGTGGCGATAAACGTGAGAGGTGGCGGTGACCGTGTGCTTCATTCCCGGGGGGGGGGGGGGTGGGCAGAGGCAGCCCGGCCGGGTCTGCGGGGGCACGCGTTGCACCCACCCATCTGGCGCCAGGGTCGCTCGGCGGCTCTCGCCATCACAGGGCACAGGTTCCTTGTCCTACTCGGGTTTGTGTATCTTCCCTGACGATTTCATTTCACAAAACTCCTCCTATTTCCCCAGACACCTCTGCCTTCGGTCGGCGCGGCGGCCTCCGACGTGAGAATGGCTCCTGGGAAAACGGGGCGAAGCACGAGCGTCTGGACGTCCCCGAGCGCCTCTCGGCCCCTGGAACCCCCCCCTTTTCTGCTGGTCGTACTCCTGTAACGGAGGTGCCACATCACCCAGTGGCCTCTGGGATGCAGGCCCTGCTCTGCGACGGGCAGGGTCAGGGGTGAACGGGAGCACTTGCTGGGGGTGGGGCCGACCTGGTAGATGCTTCACATTGGAAGGAGGGTCGTGGGTCATGGTTGTGCGACGGAACTCTTCTCCCTCCACGGGCTGCGTCCAGGGTCAGACGGCTCCCGAGACACGTCCTCGGCTCCCCATCCCCTAAAGCTGCTCCGATGGCCCCCCCCCCACAGCTGCTGCGCCCCCCCGCCCGGCAGAGTGGACCCGGAGAGGCGCCTGCAGAGAGAGGGCTATGGCACCGCGGCGTGGGGCCTGGTTGGCGAGAGTGGATAAGGCAGCCCACCTGGACCACGGCCGGGCCTCCCCGTTGCCCCCGGGCCTCACACAGGTGCATGGCCGCCCCTCCCACCCCCACGTCTACCCCATGCCCTCCACCCGCTTCGACAGGGATTCCGTTCCTCCAACCTGGGGCTCAGTCCATGCCCGGCCTGCACACCCCAGAGGCTGGGGCACCTGAGGCCTGGGGCAAATCTTTGACCCTCAAGTGGACAGCATCCTCCACCCACACTGTGGGCGGAGCTGAGCGTGGTGGGTGCGGCCCCTCCGAGGGAGGTGACCGGCTGGGCCGTGCAGGCGCAGGTCAGCCTCCACCCCCACCCCCGGCCTCGTCCCCTTGGCCTCACCTCCCTGGGTTTCCAGTCCCTGACAGGGTCACACGCGGGCTCGTGTAGCCCCCAGACATGAGTGTTCGGGAATGGGGTGCCCAACTGGCAGGGAGGGGTGCCCAACTGATTGGGAAACCCGGCTTGTCAGCTTCTCTGTGGGCATCTCAGGGGGAAGGCCTTGGGGACCCGAAGGGATGGTGGGGGGATGGAATGCACATGGTGCAGCATGAGCCCGCGCCGAGGCCACAGACCCAGAGGCCACAGGGGGACCATGCGGCCTCTCCAGGGGTGTCGCCGGCCCCCGGCCCGTCTGCAGCCACCCCGCCCCCCAGCCCTGCACATCTGCCCTGCACCTTGCAAGCACCCGTCCGGGCGCTGTCTTTGAACTCTGACGAGGTGTGGGAAACACCCATCGACACGTCGGATCACATGTCTTTTGAAATGAGAACTTAGCTCAGTTCCAACTCATTCCAAATGTCACGTTGGCCCTCCGGCTGAGCATCCATCTTCTCCGCCTTTGATATTGTTTCACCATCCCGGGGCTCTGGGCCGAGGAGCTGGAGTGGAGAGGGCGTCGGGCGGCGCCCCAGCCGGGGCCCCTGCATCTCCCCCGCTGCCCTGAAAACCCAGGTCGGGCAGGACCCACTCAGGATGTACGCGTGCCCAGGTGAACCTGTGTGGGTGCCAGTCCCAGCCTAACCCCCGGCTCCTGCCTGCGCGACGGGCACGGCCCAGGCTGGCACGGCCCCCGCAGCTCCCATGTGAGCCCCTCACCAGCCTCTCCCTCCTGTGACCCGGCACTGCCCGCTGCCAGCAGGGCCTCGGGAGCCTCACTGCTTGGCACTGGGCTTTGCAGAAAGGGAAGCCAGGTTGTCCCCATCCCCCGCCCCACCCCCGCCCCCTTGCCCCTGGGCCTCCCCTCTGTTCCAGCCACTTTCCGGTCTGGATTCAGGGAGACCCACCGTGGCCCAAGACGGCAGACCCCCCGCTGTCAGAGGGCTCGGTTAGTTGCCTGATAGGTCTCCAAAGGCACTTGCACCTCAAAACACAGCAGCGCGCAGGCAGGAACGGTGTCACGTGTGAGACAGGTGTGCGCCATGCTCACTTTCCCTGGCAAGCGAGACCAGGATGGCTTCCTGATCCCGTTTCGGAAGGAGAGCCGGCGTCGAAGAAGAAGGAGACCAGGAGTCCAGTCATCGAAGGCACAGTGTGCGCTGCCGAAAGTTCGCGAGGCTGAGGCGTCAACCTCCCATTCCAGACGGTGACTTACACTGTGCTCCCCGCGCACGTAAATCACGGGGTCTGTTCACGGCAGACACAGAGTTTTACGGCTTTTATGACTATCATGGACGTGGGATTCATATTTTATGGACGGTTCTAATAACAGTAAGAAAATGCTCTGGGAAAATGGGGGTTCCGAGAAGAACAGCCGTCGCTCAGCAGGAGCCGAAACCCAGCGCAATTAGAGGTGAGGCTGCCCCCCATCCCGGCTGCAGCGGGGCCCCCTTGATAGGCTGAGCCCGGACTGTGGGGCCCATGGGGACAGGGAACAGGAGCCCCGAGGAGGGTGGTCTTGGCCGAGCAGGACTCCCCCGCCCGGCGCGGGCATATCTGACCCTGATGCTGTCCTTGGTGGGCGCGCAGTCGAGCAGAGCATCAGTGAGCAGACCTGGGGCAGGATGCTCGCAGGGCTCTCCCCCTGCAGGGGCGGCTCAGCTTTCAAGGGGGCAGGTGCCACTGTGGGGGGTTCCCTGGGACTTCCTGTCTCACCCACCCTCCTGTCAGCCCCACAGTCCCCACAGTTGGGCCGTTTGATCCCACAGGGGGACACCTGCCTGAGACCCTGAGCTGGCCCGGCTGACCCTGGAGCCGTCCCGTGCCGGCACGCGAGCGGTGGTGGAGGGCTTTGTCTCGGGGCCACCAGGGCCATGCCCATCGAGGAGGGGCGCCGTCTCTGGGTCCCCCTCAGACTTGCCCTTCCCGATGCTCCAGGCGCGTCACCTGGCCTTGTCCTCGCCCCACGGGGTCCAGAGGCAACGCCCTGCCTGCGACCTCGGCAGGCCTGCTGCGCTCCAGGGCCAGGGCACACCTCCTCCTGGCCTGGTCCTGCCCCGGGCCTGGCTGTGAACCAGGAGTCGGGACGCAGGCTCCATAGTTTCCACGCGCTGCTCGCACGGAGCATCACACCTCACGCCTGGAGGGCGGTGCTCCCTTCTTCTCCGGGGAGACCCAGGCTGAGAGCCAAGGAGTCGCCAGGCACCCCACTTCGTGCCCCACCCGCCTTCTCAAGGGCCGCCCATGGACGCAGGACACTCTGCGCCCGGGAAGCTACCGGACACCATATTCCCGTGGCCGGTGACAGCAGGAGGGAGGCACATGCTGGGGGCAGGGTGTGGGGGGGAGCTGGTGCCCAACCCGACGCCAGGCCCTGCCTGCCTCCTGCCTGGCACCCCTGGGGGCCCGGCCTCTCGGGAGCCTGAGCGAGGGGGCGTGATGAACAGGAGTCCGCCATCTCGGGGAAAACTCTGCACAGAGGTGCCCGGGGCCGATGACCACGCACCCCGAGAATGAAGGCCCGGGAGGGATCAGTGCTGGCTGGGGCCCAGGTCCCAGGGGTGCCACCACCCGGAGGGTGCCTTCTGTGGGCACAGGCCCCTGGCCGCTGCCTTCCTTCACCCCAAATGGGGGAGCTTGCCACGTGCTGCCTACGATGCCCACAGCCCCCCTGTGGATGCGCATCCCCATGCCCACCAGATGGCTCACCACGGCCCCTGCTTCTGAGCCCTGCCGGTGAGATAGGGTTTGCGACAGATTAGAGGCCGAGTGTTCATGGCACCGCCCTAAGGGCTGCTCATGAACCCCACCCCCCCCTTGCCAATCTGGGGGGCAGAGGAAATGGTCTCTTTGACCTCTGACCTGCCTGAGCTGGGCCACCCCCACCCCAGCCACAGAGGCAGGTGGGGTGTGTGGCTCCGGGCTGCGCCCCTCCTCTCCCTTCTCCTTGGGAAGTGACGGGTTTGCTCAGAGTTGGAAAATGTCTGGGATAAACGAGTCCGTAGATCCACATTTTTAATGCGATTTGCCTGTATTTATTGGGGCGCTCACAATTGATGCCAAGTGAAAAGGTTAAGAGTCCGGGAAACCGGATTATCCCGTTTGCTCGCAGACATGATACAGTGCCGCCTGGGAGGGTGCGTCCCCGCGCGCCCCGCGCCTGACCTCGCCCGGCCATCCAGGGCTGGCCCAGGAGCCCCGCGAGCCGGTGGGGCACGTGGGTGTGTCCACTGTCATCACTGACCTAACTGTGCATTTCGTGAGCGTCCCCGGGGGCTGTTCTCCCGGGCCCGGGCTGCAGAGGGGGTGCCCGGGCATTGGCATCCCTGCCCCCTCCATCACCTCCGTCTGTGATGCACCTTCATGGCAGGTGTTCCTCGCATCCAGGTGGCGGCCCTGCGAGGGGTGTCGGGGACGGCCGTCAGGTCCCAGCGCAGGCAGCAGGCCCAGAGGGCTGTCCCCGGGCCTGTGAGCCAAAGGAGCACTGTCTGCCCCCCCCTGCCCCACCATGCAGGACCCTTTCCTGGGGGGTCCCAGTAGAGACTGGGGAAGGGCGGCCTGGAGGTGTCTGAGGAAGAGGACCCCCGCTCTCCAAACTCAGGGCCAGGCCCCCAGCTCTGCTCCAGCCTCCCCATCACTTCCCTCTCCGCCTACAGTAATTGTCTATTGGCAGCCGATGACTGAATTTTCCACATCAGCTGAGTCCGTGGCTCGCGGACACGGCGCCAGGGTCACTCATGGAGAGAGGAATAAGATACCCTCCATTCCTGTTCCGGGAGAACGGGGAGCAAGCCTGAGCCCACTTCCATCTGACCCGAGCCACGCCCACCCTGCCTCCCCAGCTGGCACTCACGCTTGTCTCCTTGTCCCCGAGGGAGTGAGGTTTTTGGGAGACCGGCCCCTGGGAGGAGGGGGGCTCTCTGAGGGGAAGGTAGACGCAGACTCAGCAGATGCTGTGGATGGAGGAAGGGGTGGTGAGGAGGCGGAGGGAGCACCCTGGGCTTCTGCTGTTGGTGGTGCTCCTGCCCAGGGGGCGGTATCTGTGGCCCCGGAGGCGCAGGTGACACCAGCCCAGGGCAGGCCAGAGTGCAGAGGGGCAGAGGGCAGGGGAGAGTGGACAAGCATCCAGGTCCCAGTCCCCAGTGGGCCAGCCTCGGTGCCTGTCCCTCAGAGGTGCCCACGGAGGAGCCCGGCAGAGTCCCCCCAGGCCAGGTATCTTCTCCTCCTGGCCCGGTTCCCCGTCCATGTGCCCTCCACAGGATGTCTGGCACCACCTCCCGAGATGAACAACTTTACCCAAATCTTTGTCTCCGGATCAGTCTCCGTAAAAACCCAAACCCAGGCCACCTCGTGGGCTGAGCGCCGGCAATGGACAGTGGGCAGGGTCTATGGGGGGCAGGGTCTATGGGGGGCAGGACCTATGGTGGCAGGGTCTATGGGGGGCAGGGTCTATGGGGGGCAGGGTCTATGATGGGCAGGGTCTATGGTGGTAGGGTCTATAATGGCAGGACCTATGGGGGGCAGGGTCTATGGGGAGCAGGGTCTATAGTGGCAGGACCTATTGGGGGCAGGGTCTATGGGGAGCAGGGTCTATAGTGGCAGGGTCTATGGGGGGCAGGGTCTATGGTGGCAAGGTCTATAGTGGCAGGACCTATGGGGGGCAGGGTCTATGGGGAGCAGGGTCTATAGTGGCAGGGTCTATGGGGGCAGGGTCTATGGTGGGCAGGCTCCCGAGAGGCTAAGCAGGCCAGTGTCCGGTGTCCAGTCCTCTCCTGTCTGCTTTCCTCGGCCGAAGCCACGCGCCCGGGGCTGCTGGGCAAACTGATTTATCCGGAGTGTCTGGGCCGAGGAAGGGAGGTGAGCGCTCTCCCTGGGAGGGATTTCAGCTCATTTCACAGATGAAATCAATCAGGTCTGAGCATACTCACTGCAGCAGAGAGGGAACCCACACAGCAGGGGCCTAAGGGGGGCCTCCTGGTCCCTGCCCGTCTGCTCGCCTGGCACCACCGCCTGGCCTAGGGTGTGCCGGGCAGCCCCGTCAGGATAACCGGCATCAGGATAACTGGCGTGGGCCGACCTGGGCCCTCGTGAGGTGGAGCTGCAGGTGGAGGAGGCAGGGGCCAGGCCAGGGGCCAAGCTTTGGGTCAGTCACCCCAAATGCACTTCCTTGTTTCCTGGTGGCGTTGGCGGGGTGTGGGGACGGCGCAGGCATGACGACCACAAGAACCCGTGTTCCCGTCCTGCTTCCGGGGATGAGACTGAGCCCCCAGTGCAGAGGTGAGGGCTGAGGGCAGGGCCTGGAGCCTTCTGTGTCCCACACGGATGCAAAGAGCTCGTTCTAGGTCAGTGTGGGGCCTGCACCCCAGGAACAGGGCCTGGGTGACACCTGCATCTCCCTCTGAGCTTTACCCACCGTGGTGTCCACACCTGGCACTGGGCTGGGGCCGGCGGAGCTGCCACCCAGGCCGGGAGTCCAGGCGGTGCCCGAGGGAGCAGGAGCCCAGCTTGAGGACAGGGCCCTGCAGGTGGGAGGGCCCCCTTCCTAGCCGGGCCGCCCCTGCCTCTCCCAGGCCCAGGTCAGGCTCCAGGCTGCCGTGGACCGGGGGCCTGACCTGCAGGCACCGGGCGGCGTCGCGGGGGCTGAGCCATGCAGCCCACTCTGTGGTCTCCAGGAGCCACGTTCCAAGCGGAGCATCAGAACACGCTTATCCATCTGTTGAATATTTTATTACGAAGCCTGGATGCTACACGTTTAATTGACATTGAATGGCCTGGGGGAACCCAAAGAGGGTGAGTCCCCTCTTCATCTCTCGTGAGGGCTGTAAGAAGTGGGGCCCCGAGGAAATGGGAGCCCTCGCGGGTCCTGGGCTGAACCCTCACATCCCGGCCCCCAGGACCGTCCCCTCCCACAAGCGGGCCGCGGTGAGGTGGTCGGCTCTGCCCTGCGGCTGCCCGACACGTCGGATTAATACATCACCAGGTAGGAGCACAGTGAGAATCCGACTGAGGAACTTCCAGCCCGAGGAAGGGAACGATTCATCAATGCAAACTTAATAACATCTATTTGAATCTAACTAAAAATCAATATTTCATTACCAAATTGTTAGTGAGAATGAAGAAAAATTGCGGAAGTCGGGCAGTTTGGTGCTGGGGAAGCGTCGGGAGTTCAATGTGAAGCCGGATGATTCATGAGGCCTCGCCGTGGCAGGGGTGAGGGAGGACGCGCCAGGAAACTCGGAGGGCCCTGGCTCATGACCTTGGCCGTGAGGGGGACACGGGAAAAGGAGAGTGACTGTCAGCTCCCCTCAGGGCCGGAGCCACCATCCATCACAGAGCTGCCCTCAGAGGAGCCGGGCGGGGGCGCTTTCAACACTCGGGACCCGATGTGGCTCAGCCCCCCGCGGGGATGAGCAATACACAATGATGGGGCTGGCGGTGACCGGGTGACTTTATGGGGCATGGAGATGGGCAGACAGGCTGTGAGAGGTCATGGCTGGGCCCCCTCAGCCCAGCCCCACACGCCCCAGTCCCTCCAGGGAAGTGGGGAGAAGTGGGGGAGGTGGACGTGGCAGCAGTGTCTGTCTGACATGCACATACATGCGTGGGCCCAGGCCTGCTCCAGGTGAGCCTCGTGGAGGAGTCTCATCTGAACATGTGGGTCAGCAGCGGCTTTCCGGGCCATTCCTGGAGGCGGGGGCGTCCGTGTGAGTAAATCCCTGAGTGTGTCCCACAATCCAGGTTTGTCTGGGCCGTCACCACGGGCCCCAGTCCTCCCGGGCTGGGTCTCGAGCTGGCCCCGCTGGCGAGCTGACATTGGAAGGATAAGCACGTGTCCTACCGGCACAAGGAGAACCCGTGAGATGTGGCTCTCACGCATGGAAACCCCATGAATCACAACCCGGCAGTGTGTTTGGGGACCCCAGCTCCTGGACGGCACTGCAGCGCCCACCTGGGCACCTGCACGAGGAATCGCGGGAATGGGGGGTGTGCAGCCGAGGGGTCATCTGGGCCTCACTTAGTTGAAGCCCCTCGACAAGGCGAGGGTTAGCGTGTGCCCCCCAGAGACTGCGTGTTCCCCAGATGGGCGTGCCTGTTCTCCTGAAAGCAGAGCGGCTGTGCAGGGGGCCGGGGCCTGTCGCTGAGGGCTGGGCGCAAGGCCAGCCGCCATCATCGTCCGGAGGTGTGATGGGCGAGGCGGACACTTCCTCATGGGGTCCCTTACGTAAATAAACAGTGCCACCGCACCCAAGCCCCGGGGCCCATGTAGCCATCCCCACGGGGACAGCCCTCCCTCCGGTTGGGGTGTCTGAGGGTCCCCAGGTTTTCCCGAGGCCACAAGGGTGGTAGGAGGGCGCTAAGTCCCAGCGTAACCCGCTCAGGGGTCTGGGGGTGAGTGTCCAGAAATGCTAGGGGAGGTTGGCTCGGCCGGGCGTCACCAAACCTGGACTTGGACTTGTGTTCTGGGTGCACACTGCAGGTTCCGGTTAGAGGCGCGGGGGTGTGGCGTCTTCGTCTCTTTAAAATACGTAGACAATAAAAAAATTACAAAAAAATACGCGGACACAGGAGCCTCGGGAGAGCACATTCCAGAATCATTTGCGTGTTTTGGAATTTGCCTGAAGAACGCCCCCTGCGGGCGTGCAGTTAGGAGACAACAGGAAGCCCAGCTAATCCTGGTGCGAGAGGTTAAAGGTCGTTAAAAGCCGAGTTGCAGCTGCAGGCCCGTTCCTGGATGAGTTCTTTGTTTTCTCCCAAAGCACCTTTCATCTCCATCTCCGTGAGACGCCCTGAAATTCCTTCTGACTTCCACGACGTGCCAAGGGGGGGGGCGTCCAGGAGGCCCCTCCTGTTAATCCTTCTGTGTATCAGCACCTCAGTGCGCCAGGAAGGAACGGGCTGATGTGGGGGTGCTGGGTGCCACACTCCCGCAGCACAGACAGATGGCGGCGTCTTGGGAGGGAAGACGCCGCGCACCGCTCACCCCAACATAGGAGGAGGTTCAGGGCTGACGCTGAAGGGATGCGCTTGGCGCCCCGCCAGCAGCTCTCACTCAGCACCGCCTTCCAGCAAAGGGGGTGCAGCTTCAGGACCTGCAGCGCGTGGGGGGCGGGGCTCAGCACTGGGGCAAGGTCCCCTGTCCTGCTGCCCTGCTCGCCCTGCCCAGGGGACCTCTCCCCAGCACAGGTGGCTGCAGACCCCAGTGGGCTGCTCCGTGGTCGGTTCAGGGAATAATGGTAGAGGCCTGCCAAGGCCAGGCGGCTTCCCTGGGCTGCCCAGGCCTGCGCTCACCTGCGGCTCCCCCCTCCCTCAGGGGCTGCTGGGAGGAGCCTGGGCACAGGGCAGTCCTGGGAGGGTGCACAGGGGCACAGAGGCACCAGGCGCCCCTCTTCACTGGCCACAAGCCCCCGAAGGCGCCTCTAGGGGCAGCACACCTTCCAGAGCAGAGCCCAGCATGGCTCCCGCCCCAGGGCAGCGTGTAGGGAGCCTGGACCCGACGGTTCCAAACTGGCCTCCCCGTGGAAGGCACCGCCCGGCCGGCGGCTCAGCAGCTGAGCATCACCTGTGTACCTGGAGGTCACGGTTCTATTCCCCCATCAGGCACCTGCCCGGGTTGTGGGCTGCAGGCTCGGCGTGGGGCGTGCAGGAGGCGGCAGATCCATGGCTCTCTCATCATGGATGTCTCTCTCCCGCTCCCTTCTGCTCTGAAACACATAAAAGTCCATATTTTCTAAGTGAAAGGGCACAAGCACAAGCCCCCTTTCGGTCTGGAGCAGCCTCGGGTCCGGAGTAGGAGGCTGTCCCCGCGTGTCCCTGTGGGGACCTGGCTCCGTCCACTTCAGCTCCACCAACCAATGGGGTCTCGCCTCCTGCACCCACAGAGCTGCATCCCGGGCACACGCGCCCCTTCCTCTTGCATCCGTCGCCCGCGTGGCCGGCAGGAGATAGGGACGGGACACTCCCTGCAGGGCTGCCTGTGGGTGCAGCGTCCGCAGTCCCCATGTTCAGGCCTGTCGCTCGGCCACCTCCTCTTCTCTCCCAGGACACGCAGGGATGCCCCCTATCGGCCCCACCAAGGGCACCCCGCCGACAACGGTGGTTCTCAGATCCACCAAGACCAGCGGTGCCTGCGTGGCTGCGGCTCCTTCCACCACAGTCCCCTGATGGCCGTCCCTCCACAGGGCTCAGCCTGGCGCCATGTGGGGGGAGGGCGCGGTACAGGGAGACCCAGAGGAGCCCCCACATTTGTCCTCAGGCCCCAGGCACCCTCCTGCTGGCCTCTCTCCCACGTGAAGTCACTCAGGTCATGAGGGACCGAGGAGGGGAGACTCCAGCTCTACAGCCCGTGGCAGCTGCCGCTCAGCCTGGCCCCCCGGTGCTGAGGACGCTCCTTCCTGCACGGGCAGCCCTCCCCCCGCCAGGTCTTGGCCACCAGTTTGGGGGTGTGTGAAGCTTACACAGTTTGGGGGACCCTCTAAGAAAAAAATACAAAATTATGAACCCAGAAACACTAGGGTTCCTCCCAGACTGGTGCCTGGGTGGGTGGGTGGCCATGAGGCAGCGCTGTGTGAGAATTCTGCGGTGTGAGGGGCGGGGGACGGGGAGGGGCACTCACGGGCCAGCTCCCTGAAGGCCTTGGTGCGAACACCCGGGAGGCGCTCCTGGGAGAGGGGCTGAAAGGCTGACCGCGGCCCCTGCGAGAGTGAGGCGCAGCCTGTGTGTGCAGGACATGCTGGGAGCGGGGCTGGCTGGGTGTGTGCAGGCTTCGCCGTCAGGGCACATGCTGAGCAGGTGGAAACCCTTAGAAGGTTCTTCCTGGGGAAGGAGCAGACACGGCTCCGCAGCTGCTCTGTGTGCGGCTCCCCCGGGTGACTGAGTCCCTGTGGCCACCATGACTGACTCCCAGTGCCGGCGGGAGGCTGGGCCCACGACAGGCGCTGAGCAGCTGCTGCCCACACCCCTGGGACATGGGGAAGAGGCAGGCTGTGCTCGGGGAAGAGGTGGGCTCGCAGGAGGCGGCTCTGGCAGCCCTGGAGGCAGTCCGCAGGCCACGGCCATCACTGGGGGCACCAGGCAGGCCTAGGGGCCTCCCGTGACCCTCCATCCAGCCCCTGCTCCCTGCGAGCCTCGCTCAGCCCAGAGGCCCAGCTCGTCACGCAGAACAGTCGAGAGAGAGGGTGGGGGGGCCAAGAAGCTCAGAATGTTGGGGTTCGGGCGCCCCAATAAGATATTCCCAACTGGTTCTCTGCCCACGAGCAGATGGGCTCCGAGGGCCCTGCGCGGCGCCCGGGAAGCAGACACCCAGGCCTGGGCGGCTTCCAGGGCGCGGAGCCGGCGTTGACGCGCGGCGACAGTCGGAAACAGCCCAGCTCGCTCCGCATGTGATTTGCAGGAGCATCTTAATTGGCATCTTGATGATCTGATTGCGGGAAG
This sequence comes from Ia io, assembly GCA_025583905.1. Classification (NCBI taxonomy): domain Eukaryota; kingdom Metazoa; phylum Chordata; class Mammalia; order Chiroptera; family Vespertilionidae; genus Ia; species Ia io. Next base: position 6,860,954 of record JAJQQW010000021.1, read on the forward strand.
TGCTGGTGTTGGAAGGTGTATCTCTAAATAGAGGAGAGTAGGGACCCACATCTGTGCAAGGATGCGGGCTCCGGGGCCAGGCCTCCCCCGGGAGTCAGCCTCACCCTGAACCTCAGGGGGCCCTGCCGGATGCGTCCTCCCTGCCCACCTGGCGCGGGGCCCACAGCTGCCCTCGGGGTCGGCAGCGTTTTTCTCTGTGACACCAACTCCAGGCTCTGGCCTCTGGAAGCCTGGTTCCAGCTAAATATTTCGGAAATACGTCCTAAAGGCGAGTTATCTCACCGTGACAGCCCCCTGAAACCCGCATCACGTTCCAGAACATTCTATTTTATGCGGTCCCGAGTGCAGCACAGGGGGTCTTTAATAATTCACCGCTTGTTAACATTAAACAACTGTTAACACGAGCACCTAATTAGTTATGCTTGCTTGACATGTTTGCGTCTTTAATAATTGATGCATTTATCTTAATTACTAACAGTATTATGGTTGGAATAGGCATCTTTTTTTCTATCTTAAAATTGTAACAAAAACTGACTTTTTGCCAAAAATGATTATGCTCTAAGTTTTAATTACTCATTGTAATTAACTTGCAAGCTGCAGTATTTTACTAAAGTATCTTTCACAAAAAATGTAATGGGAGAGGCGATTGGCTGTTTATGTAGCCAAGTTGGTAAATATTTCATCAGTTGGATATTGCCCTTTCGGCGTGGATGTAAAATAACGGTGCTTTCAAGACACGAGTCCGTCGACAGGCCTCCCTCGCTGAGAACTTACTACCACTTCTACCCTAAAGGTGGTCCCCGGCCCGAGCCTGACATGTCCCTGTGTGCGGGTTCCGGGCACGAGACGGGCAGGCCTGGCCTCCACTCCTCCAAGGTGTGGCATTGATTGGACATCGGTGGGCGAGCAGCGTTCACGCCCTCTCTCCTTCCTGCAGCCACGTTTGACCGAGGGAGCCTGAACATCCGTGCTGTGTGACGTTTCTATTTCAGCGTCCCGTGTGGGGCCCACATACCTGCTGCTGGCCGGGCTTTCTCAGGCCGCCGCCCCAGAGCCGGGGTGCAGACTGACTCAGAAATCCCACCACTGCCGGGAACACTGGCCCAGGAGGGACCCAGAAGGAGGTGATTTTAGCAGTGAAAAAGCTAAGGCTGCCGGCCTTGGGCTCAAGCTCACACACAGGACCAAGGAGGCCCAGCCGGCGTGGCTCAGGGGTTGAGTGTCGACCTAGGAACCAGGAGGTCAAGTTCAATTCCTGGTCAGGGCACATGCCCGGGTTGCAGGCTCCATCCTCAGTGGGGGGCATGCAGGAGGCAGCTGGTCAAGGATTCTCTCTCATCATTGATGTTTCTCTCTCTCTCCCTCTCCCTTCCTCTCTGAAATCAATAAAAATATATTTAAAAAAAGAAAGAAAAAGAAAGAAAGAACAAACCAAAGAGGAGAGACCTTAGACCTTCAGGTGGCGAGGCCTTATCTCCATCCATTACACCCGGTAAGCTGGATGGAATGACCAGGACGGACGCACACGAGCCACCAGGTGGTGGGCTTGGCACAGGGGCATCAACCACTGTGCCCAGGGGCTTCCAGGTTCATCTTCCCTCACTCCGCACTCATGGGCACAGTGTGGCGTGTGAGGGAAGACAAGGTGAGTACACAGACCCTGTCCTGGGAGGGTTCCAGATACTCGGGACCAAAGCCACCCCCAAAGCTACTGCAATGCTTTCACACAAGGTGGGGAACCTGCTTCCTGCCGAGGGCCATTTGGATATTTATAACATCACTAGTAGCCCTGCGCACAAATCCCTGTGCCAGTAGCTTGCCAGTAGCTCACTGCCACCCTCTGGTAGCTCTCTGCCCACTGTCCCGCCCTCCTGTAGCTCCCACTGCCCCCCGCCCTCCCCTCCCTCATAGCTTGCTGCCCTGCCCCCTCCTGTAGCTCTCCACTGCCCACTTGTAGCTCGCTGCCCCACCCTCCTGCTGATGCGTGATCCAGCTGTTACGCGGTCGGTCGTAATAGCCATTTGCATATTACTTCTTTATTATATAGGATTCTCGGTCCATCCAACATTATCAACTTAAAAATTAGCCTGCTGTATTTGGTCAAACATTTCATCAACTCACCCCTAATGCCTGGGCAGGGCCAGACCAACTGATTTCAAGTGCCTTATACGGCCCGCGGGCCGGACGTTCCCCACCCTGCTTCCACAGAATAGCTAATGTGTGCTCGCTCAGCACAGAAGACATCGGTCAGGCGCCACGGGGTCCCTGGCAGTTGGGTTTCAGGCCGTTTTCATGTCTCCGTGGGCCCTGTCCTCTCCTCCCAGAGCTCCTCTGGCTGGAGTGGACCAGGTGTGAGAACTCCTGCCGGGGCCGGGGCGGTGTTTGCCTGGACCTGGGCGAAGGGTGGGAATTCTAGGGACGATGTTGGGACCAGCATTCGGCAGACGAGACCCAGGAGCCTAAGGAGACCAGCTCCCAGCCTGAGGCGAACCAAACCAACAGCGACTGGCTGGGGCAGGAGACGCTGGCTGCCCGGCCTCAGCGGCAAGGCCCGCCTCGCCGCCCCTGGGCCGTGCCCGACCCCCCCGGGAACAGGAGGAACCAGGCGCCCACCGTGCCCATTCCAGGATGGCCACGGCCCAGCGCTGCCCAGACCACAGGCCACCGGCTGCCCCGGGCCGCCGCACAGGACTCGCCTTCCCTGCTGGGAGGCAGGCGGCCGCGCCGAGGAGTGTCGCGTTCAGTTTTAAAATGCCACAAATAACAGATTTATAGATTTTTCTAAATACATTATTTTAGCTTGACAGCATTAATCATTCATGCTTCCTTCTTTCATTTTTCTACCTGCAATGGATTATTGAAACAGAAAATAACAACGAGAAAGGCTAGCAGCGGTATCAAAATGTCAAGTTTGTACTTAGAGTTGTATGGGCCCAGACAGGGTCAAGAGCCCCAATTATTTGTGTATGTACACCATGGTACGACAGAAAGGTTGTGTCCCCTGCAGCTATTTTCCTGCAGATTTAAATAGGACTGATCTCCCGCCACACCGTGAGCCGCTGACACGGAACAGCTGTGAAATAGTGCCGACGCCGGGTCAGAGCCTCCAGCGGGGACAGGGTGAGGCGAGGGGTAGCCGTGGGTAGCTCGCAGGCATGGTGCGAATCCGCTCAATTACTCTGGGCGATTCATGGCCTGCTCTTTTTCATGGAAGCACAAGGCAGAGTGAGAGTGCAGGGCCAGGCCCGGGAAAGACTCCGGGCCCTCCCCTTCCCCAGGTGCCGTGTGGAGACCCCGCCGTGCCCACCGATGCACCTGAGACAGATGAGGCGGGCGGAGGTGCCGTGGCCACCTGTGCTCTGGGCAGGGAGCTGGAGGACAGGATAAGGAAGGCCTTTCCTGTGAATTCTGTCCCCTCGAGGGACACGGCATTGCCTGGAGACCTCTGAAGGACAATTTGCTATTTGGTCAATAATGAGGAGTTGATTATGGGGTTTGGGGGTATAGTTGGTTGGATTAGGTCTGGGTTTTGTGGTCCAGCCTGTGGGGAGGGAGGACTCAGAAAGGCAGTTATTCCCAAAGCCAACGTGTTTTATTGTGCCACATAAATGCCACCTCTGGGCAGAAAGAGATATAGGCATAGACAGATGTAGTAGATGTAGACACAGACACAGACACAGACAGACACAGACACAGACACAGACAGACATAGACACAGACACAGACACAGACAGACACAGACACAGACAGACACAGACACAGACACAGACAGACACAGACACAGACAGACACAGACACAGACACAGACACAGACACAGACAGACACAGAGACACAGACACAGACACAGACACAGACAGACACAGACAGACACAGACAGACACAAAGACAGACACACAGACACACAGACAGACACAGACACAGACACACATAGACACAGACACAGACACAGACACACACAGACACAGACACAGACACAGACACAGACAGACATAGACACAGACACAGACAGACATAGACACAGACACAGACACAGACAGACACAGACACAGATACAGACAGACATAGACACAGACACAGACACAGACAGACACAGACACAGACACAGACAGACATAGACACAGACACAGACACAGACAGACACAGACACAGATACAGACAGACACAGACACAGACACAGACACAGACAGACACAGACACAGACACAGACACAGACAGACACAGACACAGACAGACACAGACACAGACACAGACACAGACACAGACACAGACATAGACACAGACAGACACACACAGACACAGACAGACACAGACAGACACAGACACAGACAGACACAGACACAGACAGACACAGACACAGACATAGACACACACACAGACACAGACAGACACAGACACAGACATACACACAGACACAGACACAGACAGACACAGAGACAGACACAGACACAGACACAGAGAGACACAGACACAGACATAGACACAGACACAGACATAGACACAGACACAGACACAGACAGACACAGACATACACAGACACAGACAGACACAGACACAGACAGACACAGACACAGACACAGACAGACACAGACACAGACACAGACACAGACAGACACAGACACAGACACAGACACAGACAGACACAGACACAGACAGACACAGACACAGACAGACACAGACACAGACATAGACACACACACAGACACAGACAGACACAGACACAGACATACACAGACACAGACACAGACAGACACAGAGACAGACACAGACACAGACACAGAGAGACACAGACACAGACATAGACACAGACACAGACATAGACACAGACACAGACACAGACAGACACAGACATACACAGACACAGACAGACACAGACACAGACACAGACAGACACAGACACAGACAGACACAGACACAGACACAGACAGACACAGACACAGACACAGACAGACACAGACACAGACAGACACAGACACAGACATAGACACACACACAGACACAGACACAGACAGACACAGACACAGACACAGACATAGACACAGACACAGACAGACACAGACAGACACAGAGAGACACAGAGACAGACACAGAGACACAGACACACAGACAGACACAGACACACACAGACACAGACACAGACACACACAGACACAGACACACACACAGACACAGGCACAGACACAGACACACACACACACAGAGACACACATAGACACAGACACAGACACAGACACAGACACACACAGACACAGACACACACACAGACACAGGCACAGGCACAGACACAGACACAGACAGACACAGAGAGACACAGAGACAGACACAGAGACACAGACACACAGACAGACACAGACACACACAGACACAGACACAGACACAGACAGACACAGACACAGACAGACACAGACACAGACACAGACACAGACACAGACACAGACACAGACACACACAGACACAGACACACACACAGACACAGGCACAGGCACAGACACAGACACAGACAGACACAGACAGACACAGAGAGACACAGAGACAGACACAGAGACACAGACACACAGACAGACACAGACACACACAGACACAGACACACACAGACACAGACACAGACACACACACAGACACACACACAGACACAGGCACAGACACAGACACACACACACACAGAGACACACATAGACACAGACACAGACACAGACACACACAGACACAGACACACACACAGACACAGGCACAGACACACACACAGACACACACACAGACACAGACACACACAGACACAGAGACTTAGACATAGACATAGACATAGACATAGACAGAAGCAAAGGTGACACCTCCTCCAGCATCACATGCACGTGTGGGCGCGTGGAATGTGGGTTCACAGACAGCTGCCCGCTGTGCTTCTTCGGCAGGTGCTGTAAACACGTCACTGCCAGCTGAAAGTTTTAATTAGATTTATTAATTCCAGAATGCAGTTGATATGTGGTGAATATTGATTGTAATGGCCTCTGTTTTAAATATAATTAATTCATGATCTACATAATTGCTCATTACCTGTACCTTAATGATGGGGCATAAAGCATTGTTTATCAAGAACTCAGTGCTAATGGGAAGACGGGCTCACTCTGATCTCTAGGATTCTTGGGATTTTTGTTGACAAGAGTGAAGAGACGTTTTATTTTCTTAGAAGGAGAGAGAGAGAGAGAAAATAAATGGTGACGACTGTTGTGCAATAGACACAGGGTGTCCATGGTTCTCCCCTGACCACATCTGCTGACAAGACAGAGCAAACACTCTTGTACGGGACTTCACACTGTGCAAGGCCAAGGCTCCTGGGCAAGGAAATGGACGTTCTGCGTAGGCACACACCGTGTTCACGACCGGCTCAGGGGCTGTGAGAAAGCCTGCGGCCTCACAGTTCTCACAGGATCCCATGAACAAGTTCACGGCTTTCCCACATCTTCCTGCCAGTCTCAGAATGATGCATTTTTTCCTAAAAAAATTATACAACCTTACGGCACTTTCTGTCTTTCCCTGTGCACCGTAAGCCCCATAAATCCATGGCAGGGATGCATTTCGGGGAGGGGGAATGGCCTCAGGGGAGCCTGGGGAGGTGGGGTGCAGACAGAGATAGGGACGATGATATGTGACATGTGCCCACCCCTGCCACTCCTGCTCCAGGCCCTTCATACATGCTGTCCCCGCTGTTGTTCATGACGCCCTACAAGGTGGCTATGGCTCTTAGCCTCTTGGTGCCTTCACTTCCCCACCTATGAAATGGGCCCAGGCAGCTTGTCGAAGTCACTTCCCTAGGAAGCTGGGACCTGGTTTTAGGGGCGGCGCCGGCGGTAGGGCCTGGTGCCCAGCTGTCTACGAAGGGATCTCGTGCGTGAGGCTGAGACAAGGCGGAAGGGCTGTGATGGAGTCAGGGGTACTCCTGGGACAAGGCCCGCCACCCCTGAGTCAGCAAACCTGGGTCAGGCCAGCTTAGGGCGGGCCCCAAGTCTCGGTGGGAGGGCAGCGCTGGGCCCTGTGGGGGGTCCCTGCGGGCCATGCCCAGCACTGGCACTTGTCGGTTTCCTGAAACGATGCCAGTGCCGGCTCCTCCAGCTGTAGAAACACCGCCCAGGAAAGCGGCACCGCGCGTCCCAGAGCGCAAAGGGGCTTCGGTAAGCACTGCCCCCTCGCCCCTCCCAGGCTGGGAACTGGGGTGCAGAGAGGGGAGGCGGCCTGCTCGAGGCTGCAGCGCTGGGTTCCACTAGGTCCCGCCTTCCCAGCACCCAGGGACGGGCATTCGGGAAGCCAGCTGTGTCCGAGGGTGGGGAGGGGACTGCTCAGTTATCAGCGAAATCGATCAACACAGTCACCGTTTAATTAAAAAATATATCAAAACCCTTCCTGATAATGATCGACCTGTTACACTGGAGCAGTTAAAGTGGGGGGGTTATTTTCTGAGTTACTGCCAACTTCTGTGATGTTTTTTGTAATACCCTTGTGATAACTCAATTGGAAATCCGTGGCGAGTGTCCGTGATGAGATACCGTGGGCCACAGACAGCCCGGGAGTCCCTGAGGGGTCCCCTGCACTCCAGGTCCTGCGCTATCCTCCGTCCGAGGCTCCGGGGGACCGCGAGGCGCTGCAAGGGCCGTCGCTGAACTGCCGAGACGCACGCCCTGCGCCAGCTGCTCCTTTGACGGCCGTACAGGAGAGGCCATTAGGAATGGATGCTTTTTTGAGATTTAAATACTAACTTTTTAGTGGGCCCTGTCCTCTCCTCCCAGAGCTCCTCTGGCTGGAGTGGACCAGGTGTGAGAACTCCTGCCGGGGCCGGGGCGGTGTTTGCCTGGGACCTGGGCGAAGGGTGGGAATTCTAGGGACGATGTTGGGACCAGCATTCGGCAGACGAGACCCAGGAGCCTAAGGAGACCAGCTCCCAGCCTGAGGCGAACCAAACCAACAGCGACTGGCTGGGGCAGGAGACGCTGGCTGCCCGGCCTCAGCGGCAAGGCCCGCCTCGCCGCCCCTGGGCCGTGCCCGACCCCCCCGGGAACAGGAGGAACCAGGCGCCCACCGTGCCCATTCCAGGATGGCCACGGCCCAGCGCTGCCCAGACCACAGGCCACCGGCTGCCCCGGGCCGCCGCACAGGACTCGCCTTCCCTGCTGGGAGGCAGGCGGCCGCGCCGAGGAGTGTCGCGTTCAGTTTTAAAATGCCACAAATAACAGATTTATAGATTTTTCTAAATACATTATTTTAGCTTGACAGCATTAATCATTCATGCTTCCTTCTTTCATTTTTCTACCTGCAATGGATTATTGAAACAGAAAATAACAACGAGAAAGGCTAGCAGCGGTATCAAAATGTCAAGTTTGTACTTAGAGTTGTATGGGCCCAGACAGGGTCAAGAGCCCCAATTATTTGTGTATGTACACCATGGTACGACAGAAAGGTTGTGTCCCCTGCAGCTATTTTCCTGCAGATTTAAATAGGACTGATCTCCCGCCACACCGTGAGCCGCTGACACGGAACAGCTGTGAAATAGTGCCGACGCCGGGTCAGAGCCTCCAGCGGGGACAGGGTGAGGCGAGGGGTAGCCGTGGGTAGCTCGCAGGCATGGTGCGAATCCGCTCAATTACTCTGGGCGATTCATGGCCTGCTCTTTTTCATGGAAGCACAAGGCAGAGTGAGAGTGCAGGGCCAGGCCCGGGAAAGACTCCGGGCCCTCCCCTTCCCCAGGTGCCGTGTGGAGACCCCGCCGTGCCCACCGATGCACCTGAGACAGATGAGGCGGGCGGAGGTGCCGTGGCCACCTGTGCTCTGGGCAGGGAGCTGGAGGACAGGATAAGGAAGGCCTTTCCTGTGAATTCTGTCCCCTCGAGGGACACGGCATTGCCTGGAGACCTCTGAAGGACAATTTGCTATTTGGTCAATAATGAGGAGTTGATTATGGGGTTTGGGGGTATAGTTGGTTGGATTAGGTCTGGGTTTTGTGGTCCAGCCTGTGGGGAGGGAGGACTCAGAAAGGGCAGTTATTCCCAAAGCCAACGTGTTTTATTGTGCCACATAAATGCCACCTCTGGGCAGAAAGAGATATAGGCATAGACAGATGTAGTAGATGTAGACACAGACACAGACACAGACAGACACAGACACAGACACAGACAGACATAGACACAGACACAGACACAGACAGACACAGACACAGACAGACACAGACACAGACACAGACAGACACAGACACAGACAGACACAGACACAGACACAGACACAGACACAGACAGACACACAGACACAGACACAGACACAGACACAGACAGACACAGACAGACACAGAGAGACACAGAGACAGACACACAGACACACAGACACAGACACAGACACACATAGACACAGACACAGACACAGACACACACAGACACAGACACAGACACAGACACAGACAGACATAGACACAGACACAGACAGACATAGACACAGACACAGACACAGACAGACACAGACACAGATACAGACAGACATAGACACAGACACAGACACAGACAGACACAGACACAGACACAGACAGACATAGACACAGACACAGACACAGACAGACACAGACACAGATACAGACAGACACAGACACAGACACAGACACAGACAGACACAGACACAGACACAGACACAGACAGACACAGGCACAGACAGACACAGACACAGACACAGACACAGACACAGACACAGACATAGACACAGACAGACACAGACACAGACAGACACAGACAGACACAGACACAGACAGACACAGACACAGACAGACACAGACACAGACATAGACACACACACAGACACAGACAGACACAGACACAGACATACACAGACACAGACACAGACAGACACAGAGACAGACACAGACACAGACACAGAGAGACACAGACACAGACATAGACACAGACACAGACATAGACACAGACACAGACACAGACAGACACAGACATACACAGACACAGACAGACACAGACACAGACAGACACAGACACAGACACAGACAGACACAGACACAGACACAGACACAGACAGACACAGACACAGACACAGACACAGACAGACACAGACACAGACAGACACAGACACAGACAGACACAGACACAGACATAGACACACACACAGACACAGACAGACACAGACACAGACATACACAGACACAGACACAGACAGACACAGAGACAGACACAGACACAGACACAGAGAGACACAGACACAGACATAGACACAGACACAGACATAGACACAGACACAGACACAGACACAGACAGACACAGACATACACAGACACAGACAGACACAGACACAGACACAGACAGACACAGACACAGACAGACACAGACACAGACACAGACAGACACAGACACAGACACAGACAGACACAGACACAGACAGACACAGACACAGACACAGACACACACACAGACACAGACACAGACAGACACAGACACAGACACAGACATAGACACAGACACAGACAGACACAGACAGACACAGAGAGACACAGAGACAGACACAGAGACACAGACACACAGACAGACACAGACACACACAGACACAGACACAGACACACACAGACACAGACACACACACAGACACAGGCACAGACACAGACACACACACACACAGAGACACACATAGACACAGACACAGACACAGACACAGACACACACAGACACAGACACACACACAGACACAGGCACAGGCACAGACACAGACACAGACAGACACAGAGAGACACAGAGACAGACACAGAGACACAGACACACAGACAGACACAGACACACACAGACACAGACACAGACACAGACAGACACAGACACAGACAGACACAGACACAGACACAGACACAGACACAGACACAGACACAGACACAGACACACACAGACACAGACACACACACAGACACAGGCACAGGCACAGACACAGACACAGACAGACACAGACAGACACAGAGAGACACAGAGACAGACACAGAGACACAGACACACAGACAGACACAGACACACACAGACACAGACACACACAGACACAGACACAGACACACACACAGACACACACACAGACACAGGCACAGACACAGACACACACACACACAGAGACACACATAGACACAGACACAGACACAGACACACACAGACACAGACACACACACAGACACAGGCACAGACACACACACAGACACACACACAGACACAGACACACACAGACACAGAGACTTAGACATAGACATAGACATAGACATAGACAGAAGCAAAGGTGACACCTCCTCCAGCATCACATGCACGTGTGGGCGCGTGGAATGTGGGTTCACAGACAGCTGCCCGCTGTGCTTCTTCGGCAGGTGCTGTAAACACGTCACTGCCAGCTGAAAGTTTTAATTAGATTTATTAATTCCAGAATGCAGTTGATATGTGGTGAATATTGATTGTAATGGCCTCTGTTTTAAATATAATTAATTCATGATCTACATAATTGCTCATTACCTGTACCTTAATGATGGGGCATAAAGCATTGTTTATCAAGAACTCAGTGCTAATGGGAAGACGGGCTCACTCTGATCTCTAGGATTCTTGGGATTTTTGTTGACAAGAGTGAAGAGACGTTTTATTTTCTTAGAAGGAGAGAGAGAGAGAGAAAATAAATGGTGACGACTGTTGTGCAATAGACACAGGGTGTCCATGGTTCTCCCCTGACCACATCTGCTGACAAGACAGAGCAAACACTCTTGTACGGGACTTCACACTGTGCAAGGCCAAGGCTCCTGGGCAAGGAAATGGACGTTCTGCGTAGGCACACACCGTGTTCACGACCGGCTCAGGGGCTGTGAGAAAGCCTGCGGCCTCACAGTTCTCACAGGATCCCATGAACAAGTTCACGGCTTTCCCACATCTTCCTGCCAGTCTCAGAATGATGCATTTTTTCCTAAAAAAATTATACAACCTTACGGCACTTTCTGTCTTTCCCTGTGCACCGTAAGCCCCATAAATCCATGGCAGGGATGCATTTCGGGGAGGGGGAATGGCCTCAGGGGAGCCTGGGGAGGTGGGGTGCAGACAGAGATAGGGACGATGATATGTGACATGTGCCCACCCCTGCCACTCCTGCTCCAGGCCCTTCATACATGCTGTCCCCGCTGTTGTTCATGACGCCCTACAAGGTGGCTATGGCTCTTAGCCTCTTGGTGCCTTCACTTCCCCACCTATGAAATGGGCCCAGGCAGCTTGTCGAAGTCACTTCCCTAGGAAGCTGGGACCTGGTTTTAGGGGCGGCGCCGGCGGTAGGGCCTGGTGCCCAGCTGTCTACGAAGGGATCTCGTGCGTGAGGCTGAGACAAGGCGGAAGGGCTGTGATGGAGTCAGGGGTACTCCTGGGACAAGGCCCGCCACCCCTGAGTCAGCAAACCTGGGTCAGGCCAGCTTAGGGCGGGCCCCAAGTCTCGGTGGGAGGGCAGCGCTGGGCCCTGTGGGGGGTCCCTGCGGGCCATGCCCAGCACTGGCACTTGTCGGTTTCCTGAAACGATGCCAGTGCCGGCTCCTCCAGCTGTAGAAACACCGCCCAGGAAAGCGGCACCGCGCGTCCCAGAGCGCAAAGGGGCTTCGGTAAGCACTGCCCCCTCGCCCCTCCCAGGCTGGGAACTGGGGTGCAGAGAGGGGAGGCGGCCTGCTCGAGGCTGCAGCGCTGGGTTCCACTAGGTCCCGCCTTCCCAGCACCCAGGGACGGGCATTCGGGAAGCCAGCTGTGTCCGAGGGTGGGGAGGGGGACTGCTCAGTTATCAGCGAAATCGATCAACACAGTCACCGTTTAATTAAAAAATATATCAAAACCCTTCCTGATAATGATCGACCTGTTACACTGGAGCAGTTAAAGTGGGGGGGTTATTTTCTGAGTTACTGCCAACTTCTGTGATGTTTTTTGTAATACCCTTGTGATAACTCAATTGGAAATCCGTGGCGAGTGTCCGTGATGAGATACCGTGGGCCACAGACAGCCCGGGAGTCCCTGAGGGGTCCCCTGCACTCCAGGTCCTGCGCTATCCTCCGTCCGAGGCTCCGGGGGACCGCGAGGCGCTGCAAGGGCCGTCGCTGAACTGCCGAGACGCACGCCCTGCGCCAGCTGCTCCTTTGACGGCCGTACAGGAGAGGCCATTAGGAATGGATGCTTTTTTGAGATTTAAATACTAACTTTTTAAAATTAAAAATTCATTTAGGCCCAGGTGGGTGTGGTTCAGTGGTTGAGCATCAACCCAGGAACCAGGAAGTCACAGTTGGATTCCCGGTCAGGGCACATGCCTGGGTTGCGGGGTCCATCCCCAGAGGGTACGTGTAGGAGGCAGCTGATCCATGATTCTCTCATCATTGATGTTTCTATCTCTCTCTCCCTCTCCCTTCCTCTCTGAAATCAATAAATATATATATATATATATGTATATATATATATATATTTAAATTCATTTAAAATTTCAAGAAACAGGAAACACCCTCCCCCAACACTCTCAAGGGAACCTCAGTCCTCTGAGCAGACAAGCCCCCATGCCCGGCGGTGGTGGCATGCCTGTCCTGGTGTGAGAGGCATGTGCCAGGACGCTGGACTTTCTAAAGGGCGAGGTGAGCCTTCGTTCACCGAAGAGGCCCCTTGGTTCCCATTTCCCCAGATACAAGCCGGGACACTCCCAGGCGAGACCTTCTGTTGGATGATGGATGAGAAAGAATTCCACAATCAATTAAATTTGGGGCGAGCTCCACATAGCGCTGCCCCCCTGGATTAACATACTAAAAGCTGAGATGTTCTGAATCGATAAATCAATTTAATTTTTGGTTCATCATTTTTCCAATTTATCTGACCACAGAACCCTGTCCCTGTGTCATACCCACAAAAAACCTGAAGGATCCGTTTTGAAAAACTCCTAATTGGGCAGAACTACACAAGACTGGCTGTTAATCGAGGAGTCAGGGCCAGCGGCCGGACCATCTGCCAGGGGCCGGGGGTCGGGAGACCGGGTTCCAGCTGCACTTCACTAATTAGCCCCGGGACACTGGGGAGGCTGCGCCCCCCGGAGCCCAGGTCACCTGCCTGTAACATAAGGAGACGCTCGGTGATTGTTCTGACTCGCTGAGACTCCCCTGCCGGCGGGCAGACTGCTGGCTCCTCACCTGCCACAGCTCACGCCGGCAGTGCCAGTGCGGCCAGGCCCGGCGAGCCATGGTCCCTGAGCCGCTGTGATGGGCTCGCTGCCCGTGCGCCTGGCCCGCCATCGGCGGCAGCCAGCCTCAGCGCCTCGCTCAGGGACCTGTATCGCCGGGGAGAGAGGCCAGGCGTCCAGGTGGACACGGGACCACGGTGGCACCGGGGATGACAGGGGCAGGGCCTCGTTCACGACTAAGTGACTGTGGAGACTTTCGGCCCAGGGAGGCCAGGCAGGGCAGGGAGGGGGTACCGGCCGCTCCCGTGACCGAGGACATGGTCAGAGGGGCTGGTGTGAGTGACCCACAGGGACACCCTGAGCTGTGGTCAGGACGGCACTGAGGAAGTTCAATGCCTGCAGAGCCGACCCCACAGCTCGGCTGAATGGGTTATGACCTGATGGTAAAGGGCCTGGAGGTTCCTCTAGGGCAGTGGTTCTCAAGCTTTCTAATGACGCAGCCCTTTAATACAGTTCCTCGTGTTGTGGTGACCCCCAACCATAAAATTATTTTCGTTGTTACTTCATAACTGTAATTTTGCTACTGTTAATGAATCGTAATGTAAATATCTGTGTTTTTCGATGGTCTTAGGCTCTACAGCAGCGGCCGCGACCCACAGGTTGAGAAACACTAGCAGGGTCGCCTAAGACCATCGGAAAACACAGATATTTACATTACGATTTATAACAGTAGCAAAATTACAGTTATGAAGTAGCAATGAAAATAATTTTATGGTTGGGGGTCACCACAACACGAGGAACTGTATTAAAGGGTCGCGGCATTAGAAAGGTTGAGAACCACTGCTCTAAGGGCATAGGCAACGTGTGCAATTTCACCTCAGCTGAAAGGAACACTGCCGCACCCCAGCCCCCCCCCCCGTCCATCCCCCCCCACCCTAGCCAGAGAAGGAAGCGGAATGAGACTTCGGGGACGCTGGCGGGGGGTGGGGGGTGAGGGGGTGGGTGGTGAATTATCAGAAGCCATGTGTTCTTTTTTGTAATTTTTACGTTTGGTCTGGATTACCCACGTTCTCAAATATAAACACGAACAGAAAAAATGTTTTCCCTCCATTTGTTTCATTTTTTAAAAAACATATTTGTAATGTCAGTTAATGTTTAAAGGAGGCGCGTGTGACGAGAATCCCAGAGACCAGATCCCGAGGTCTGGCCCGGCCACCACCTCTCGCCAGGGTGTTGGGCCTGTGGCGGGGCCCGCCCTGGGCCACTGTCCCTTCCGAATGGTGCTGAGGCGAAGGACGAGCTGGAGACACGAATGACCAAGGTCAGCCCCGGGCAGGAGGCACTCGCCCAGCACCCAGCTGGCCTGGATCAAACCTGGGAGCCAGCAGTGGCCGCTGCCTGGACAGACGGATGGACATGCCCACCTTCGTGGTGGGGGGGTGGGGCAGAGGCCTCTATCTACTTCCCGAGAATGGAGCTCATGTGGCCAACAGTCTGCCCTGCTGGGGGCTGCAGCGTGAGGCCTCTGCTTCCCGCTGATCCTGAGCCAGGAGCTGGGAGTGGAGCTGGTAGTGGGGCTGGGAGTGGAGCTGGGAGTGGAGCTGGGAGTGGAGCTGGGAGCTGGGAGCTGGGAACTGGGAGTGGAGCTGGGAGTGGAGCTGGGAGCTGGGAGTGGAGTTGGTAGCTGGGAGCTGGGAGTGGAGCTGGGAGCTGGGAGTGGAACTGGGAGTGGAGCTGGGAGTGGAGCTGGGAGTGGAGCTGGAAGTGGAGCTGGGAGTGGAGCTGGGAGTGGAGCTGGGAGCTGGGAGTGGAGTTGGTAGCTGGGAGCTGGGAGTGGAGCTGGGAGCTGGGAGTGGAACTGGGAGTGGAGCTGGGAGTGGAGCTGGGAGTGGAGCTGGAAGTGGAGCTGGGAGTGGAGCTGGGAGTGGAGCTGGGAGCTGGGAGCTGGGAGTGGAGCTGGGAGCTGGGAGTGGAGCAGGGAATGGAGCAGGGAGCTGGGAGCTGGGAGCCGGGAGCATGCCAGTCCTGGAGGGAGAGATGGAGCAGCCCAGGGCCTTCTCAGCCCTTCCTCTACCCTGAGGGGTCCCCCTGGCTCCTGATCCACCCACACAATCCGTCTGCCCACTGCCAGGGCCTCCACTGAGCCTGTCCTTCCACCTGCTGGGGAGGCAGCTCAGAGGCGGCCTCCACACCCCTTGTGCCTCTGCCCGCTGGCAGGGGAGTCCCCCTGCTACCGTCAACGCCGAAATGTCTGGGGTTTGGCTCGGAGGACCAGGGGGCCTGGAAAGCAGGGGTGCTCCATGTGTGTCTACAGCTTCTGCCCATTTTTCCCACGCAGAGCCGGCCCCTCCGTAGCCGGAGTGTCAGTAACCACCTCCGTCCCTCCCGTGGGCTCCCGGGGCCACCTCCGCCGGGTACCGGCAGCATGAGCTGGTTAATTCTGACTACACATTATGCTATGGAACCAGTTGGCATTTAACTTGAAAAATGGGTTTCTGCTTCACCTGTCAGCATCCCCAGCTCTCATCAAATAAGTCAGTGAGAAAAAATTTTAAATTTCAATTTCCTGATGCTATTAGACATGACTTCTCCATACTTAAACAGCGCAGCGGGCATGCGGTGCTGGCATGCAGACCGTGCTGGCGGATCGCATGCCATCCCGGCGGCGTTTTTGTTTAAAGGGTAAGGGATGCAGGGATCGTCCCCCGAGGGTAGGAAACGGGTTGCAGGAACTCGGCCCGTCGGGGTCCGAGTGGCTTGGAGACATGGGCCCGGCATCCACGAGGCAGCAGGAATCCCTCGCTCAGAAACCCGGCCCGGCCAGGGGGACCCCCCCTCCCTCCCCCCGTTAGAATTCACCCACTGTCACTGTTCCTTCCCTCAGTTGCAGGTCAGTGGACCCCAGACACTCGCTTTATGGACTCGCTGGGTTCAAGTTCAAAGCCGGGCTCCCACTCACGTGAATGGGAGACCCTTCCCCCTCCTCTGAGTTCAAGCATCTCAGTCAGGTGACCGCACTGCGCGGGTCCATCCCTAAAGCAAAAAGCAGGAGGTGGGAAGATGACAGTGCTGACCTTCTAACAAGGCCTGGACTGCAGGGGGGGGTCCCTGATACTGGGGGTGGGGGTCTTGTAGGTTTCAGCAGAGCTGGGCACTCTTGGCCTGGGGACGGAATCCAGCCCACACTGCCTGCCCTGGGCTACACCCGAGTGCTGCTGGGACGGCCACACCCACCCTTGCCTGGTCTCCGGCTACTTCTGGTCTGGGGGTCAGGGGTTACCACAGAAACCCGCGAGGCAGGAATATTTGCTCTCTGGCCCTTCATGCCAACAGTGCCCGCCCCTCCATGTAGACCCAGGCCTCCATCTCACGCCCTCTGTGCCTGGGACCCTCGCTCCCAGTCCTGCGGAGGGAGGAGGAGGGCGCGCTCGCTCAGGAAGTCCGCGCAGAGGCCTCCTTCCTGGGCTCGGGCCCCACGGAGGGCGCTGGGTTACCTGTTCCACAGACAGCCGGGAACGCCGAGGCTCGGAGGGCTAAGTGGGCTGCTGGGGCTGCAGCAAATCAAGGACAATGAGGACGAGGGGCCCAAACCCACTCTGGACGCAGCCGTGGGCTTAGATGTCCTAGCAAACCCTCGTCCTAACCGCACGTCAGTACTTCCTTCCTTCACCGCCCGACCCCAACTGCACACCAGGAGCCCCCGAGGAAGGGGTGCCTGCTGCCTCCACCCGCCTGAGGCGGTTGTCTGCACCGGGAATGTGAACCCCATTCCCGAATGGGCTCCCCATCATGGCCAAGCAGCCTCGGGGGTGTGGCCAGTAGGACACTGGTGTCTTCCTGCAGCATTTCCGCCCCAGGAAGCTGGGAGTCTGTCTCCCCGAGGCAGGGAACCGGGAGGGGCGGCTGGGGATCGATGCATGTCGCACCTCCAGGCTCTGCCATTTGTCATCTCTGACCTCCACCGCCCAGCGGACACAGACCTGGGCTGTGTGCTCCCAGGGCCCCGCCCCCTCCCCTGGGCGCCTCCAATGCCCTGTCAGCTTCCCCGGAAAACAGCCCTCCTGCAGCGCCCCGCGCGCCCCTACCCCCGCTCTGACAGCTAGTGAGGAGGAGGGATGGAGGGACCAGGCGGTCCACATGGGTCTCAGGGTGAAGGCCCGTTCACCAGAATGCCCTCAGGGCCATGCCCTTGTCTGCTCCAAAGATCTGCCCTCAGTGCCCACGGGGCACGGCCTATGTGTCCAGGAGACAGAGGACTGAGGGCCCCTGCCCACAGGTCTCCGCACCACATGCCCCGGCTTAAGTGGGAGACTAGTTCCGGGCTGTTGGGGGGAACTGGGAAGCCGAGGAGCCAGACACTGGTGATCGGTCGCAGGAGCCCCCACACTCTAGGGCGGAAGGGGCCATGAGGAGAGGCCATAGTCTCAGGGGCCGGGCTGCTCACACTAGGGGCCCAGGAGGAAGGAGCAGCGAGGGCCACGGGCAGCGAGGACCACGGGCAGCGGGGCTGGGAGTCCTGAATGGAGTCTGCATCGGACACGTGGTGTGGCGTGTGCGCACGTGGTGTGGTTGCGTGGTGTGGCGTGTGCACATGATGTGTCCCGTGCGAGTGGTATAGCATTGTGCACGTGGTGTGGAATGTGTGCACGTGGTGTGTGTTGTGGCAAGTGTGCATGGTGTGGCATGTGCGAGTGGTGTGGCATGTCCACATGTTGTGGCATGTGTGCACATGTTATGGTGTGTGCATGCCTGGTGTGGTGTGTGTGCATGTGTTGTAGTGTGTGTGCACATTCTGTGGTGTGTGTGCACGTGCTGTGGCATGTGTGCACATGATGTGGCATGTAACATGGCATGTGTGCACATGTTGTGGTGTGTGTGCACATGTTATGGTGTGTGCGTGCCTGGTGCGGTGTGTGTGTGCACGTGTTGTGGTATGTACGTACACGCTGTGATATGTAACATGGCATGTGTGCACATGTTGTGTGTGCACGTGGTATGGCATGTGTGTACATGTTGTGGTGTGTGCGCATGGTGTGTGGTGTGTGCACATGTTGTGGCGTGTGTGCATGTGTTGTGGTGTGTGTACATGCTGTGGTGTGTATGTGGTGTGGTGTGTGCACGTGTTGTGGTGTGTGCACATGTTGTGGTGTGTATGTGGTGTGTGTGCACGTGGTGTGGCTGTGCTCAAGGCAGTCATGGGGCGCGGTGTCAAATCCACACACTGTGCACCTGCCTCGTCCCCCCCCCCCCACTCCCCCCCCCCCCCCCCCCCGTCGCGCTGAGGGCCCCCAGGGCCTCCCTGCCCCAGGGGTTTCTGGGATGCTGACCCCAGCGGGGTGCAGGGCCCCCCCAGGCCTCACCTCTCCCAGCGCAGCCCCTCAGAAGCCTCCCAGAGCCAAGCTTCCCTCCGCCCGCGCGTGGCCCGCCCCGTGACGGATGCACCCGCGTCCTGCCCGCCACCTCGCTCTTTAATCTCCGGAGAGCAATCTTAGATATTAAACATGCGCGTTTCCTGCAGGAATCTCTGCTCTGGGTTTTATAGGCCTTTTATCACAGAAGGAATCGCGGTTTGGAGGAAATTCTGGGAATTCTCGCGCAGGATAACCGCGCGCAGATCGCCTCCCCACTGCGCGCTGAACGCGCCTGTCCAAGGCTGGGACGTACAGGGAGCCCGTTTGTGTTAAGAAATTAACAAAACCAGTACCTAAGGACCACGCCGCGCATAAAGTTTTTATTCACTTGGTGAAGGGGGGAGATACCCCACATTCTACTCACAAAACTCAAAATCATTTCCATGAGATTGAACCTTCGTCCCCAAACGCCCCCGCACCCTGGGCCTGGCAACCCTGCTCCGCCTTAGTCCCCAGCTTCCCCGCCTCTGCCTGACCCAGGTCTCACCGCACCGTCTTCATGCTTTTTATTGTATTTACTTTTCTTTCTGGATACAGAGGAGCCCTGGGGAGGGGGCCGTGGGGAGGGGGCTGTGGGGAGGGGGCATAGGGAGGGGGCCGTGGGGAGGGGGCATAGGGAGGGGGCATAGGGAGGGGGCCGTGGGGAGGGGGCCGTGGGGAGGGGGCATAGGGAGGGGGCCGTGGGGAGGGGGCCGTGGGGAGGGGACATAGGGAGGGGCCGTGGGGAGGGGGCATAGGGAGGGGCCGTGGGGAGGGGGCCGTGGGGAGGGGGCCGTGGGGAGGGGGCATAGGGGAGGGGCCGTGGGGAGGGGGCCGTGGGGAGGGGGCATAGGGAGGGGCCGTGGGGAGGGGGCCGTGGGGAGGGGGCATAGGGAGGGGGCCGTGGGGAGGGGGCCGTGGGGAGGGGGCATAGGGAGGGGGCCGTAGGGAGGGGGCCGTGGGGAGGGGCCGGTGGTGGGGGGGGCCGTGGGGAGGGGCCGTGGGGGGGAGGGGGCATGGGGAGGGGCCGTGGGGAGGGGGCATAGGGGGGCCGTGGGGAGGGGGCCGTGGGGAGGGGGCATAGGGAGGGGCCGTGGGGAGGGGGCCGTGGGGGGGGGCCGTGGGGAGGGGGCATAGGGAGGGGCCGTGGGGAGGGGGCCGTGGGGAGGGGCCGTGGGGAGGGGGCATAGGGAGGGCCGTGGGGAGGGGGCCGTGGGGAGGAGCCGTGGGGGGGGGGCCGGGTAGGGGGGGCCGTGGGGAGGGGGCCGTGGGGAGGGGGCATAGGGAGGGGCCGTGGGGAGGGGGCCGTGGGGAGGGGCCGTGGGGAGGGGGGCTCTCAGACCGGAAGCCCTGTGAACCCCAGGGCCTTAGACACAAAGGGAATGGTATGCTCACACTCTGCGCCCCACACACGCAATTGTCTTTTTATTTTCCCCAAAGGAGGCCTAGGAGGGAGCGGAGAGGAGGAGCCGGGCTTTCAGGGGGTGAGGGGTGCGGAGGCTGCTCTGGCCGCCCCCCAGCCACCTCGTGCCCTGCAGGACTCCACTCTCCCACCCGCTGAAGGGTCCCGAGTTTGATTCTGGTCAAGGGCATGTGCCAGACGCACCGGTGACGTGCAGGCTTCACGGAGCCCCGGCAGGACGGAACCTTGCAGCAGAAAGGTCCTGGGGCGTCCAGACAGGAGTCAGCATGTGCCCCATTGCGCTTGGCCTCCTCAGTGCCCCCTGCTGGCCCGTTTGCGTGACTGCCTTCGAGCCACACCCACCCACTGAACGGGGCAGGTCCTTCCACCCACTGAACAGAGAGAAGAGGAGCTTCCTGCTGTCCACAGTTCAGGGGGAAGACCACCCAAATATGCAAATAAAGACAATCTTAGGAGGGTCTAGGGCAGGGGTCCTCAAACTTTTTAAACAGGGGGCCAGTTCACTGTCCCTCAGACTGTTGGAGGGCTGGACTAGAGTTTAAAAAAAACTATGAACAAATGCCTGTGCACACTGCACATATCTTACTTTGAAGTAAAAAAACAAAACGGCACAAACACCGCCTGTGGCCTGCGGGTCTTAGTTTGAGGACGCCTGGTCTAGGGACTGGGTGGGGGGACAGGTGTCACCGTTAGAGGCTCTCTAAGGAGGTGGCAGTAAGTGATGGGGACCCATCACCCCTGCCCTTCGGTGGGGGGCCGGCATTTCAGGCAGAGCCAGCACTGCAGAGGCCGGAGGTGGCCTGCGTGTGGCCAGCGCCACGGGCCGGAGTGTCAGAGCTGAGGAGGGGAGGCAGGCGGGTCACCGCCACGGCCTGGAGCCTGGAGGAGCCAGATAGGGCAGTCCTGCCCTGCCTGCAGCTGGGGCAAGCCCCGCACAGCAAGACGCCCAGGTGGGCCCAGACGTGCCCGTAGGGATCCGGGGAGTGCGGCTTTCTCGGGAGAAGTTTCTAATTAACAGGTTTTATTTACCACAGGCGACGTCCCTCTTCCTCACACAGCCCTTTGAAGAGCATTTTAAATTATCAGCTCTTGTTTATCACCAGGCTCTCTCCCGGCAGGGCCCCGCCTGTGGTTCCACCCCGGGAGGAGGAGCCCAGGAGCTGGGCCCCGGCCAGCTGCCCCTGCAGGCCTGACCGGGCCACCCACAGGTGGCCTCGCGTCGCCCTCCCTGCCGGCTGCAGATGACGGGCAAGAGGTGGCACCCTTTCGGAGGTGGTTTGCCAGAGCAGTGGGAATAAACCCCGAGGCTCAGACCCTGGGGGCCGGGGGGGGGGGGCCCTCTGGCCCAGCGGCTGGGGTGGGGCAGGAACCGCACTGATTCCATTGTATTTAAGTCCTTGTCGGAAAGTCCCCAAGGACAACTGCTTTATTTGCTGTCAATACAACCGCTCTGTGGTTATGCCGGCCTGGCCACCACCAGGACGGAAGCGCGGCTGGTAAACTGGGCCTCGCCCTCAAAGGGACCCAGCAGACTCCCGCACACCCGGGGAACACGTGCACTTTAAACAAGGTATTGACCCCTGGCCGGTGTTGCTCAGTGGATAGAGCTTTGGCCTGGACTGAAGGGTCCCGAGTTTGATTCTGGTCAAGGGCACGCACCTCGGTTGCAGGTTCAACGCCTGGCCCTGGTCAGGGCGTGTGCAGGAGGCAACCAATTGTTGTGTCTCTCTCACATCGATGTTTCTCTCTCTGTCTCTCCCTCTCCCTCCCACTCTTTCTAGAAATCGATGGAGAAATAGCCTCCTGTGAGGACTAACAACAATGTCCTGAGCCCACGTGACCCTCCTTCCACCACGGGGCGGTCTGGGAGACATTTCCGAGGGCAGCACAGTAAGCCTGGCTTGCATGTCCCCAAACACACAGAACAGAAGCCTTTTCAGGGACGCGGCTCACCTGGCTCCGCCTCCAGTCTGGGCAGCTCAGTTCCCACAGCATCAAGGGCAACAGCAGCAGAAAAGCAGCCTTGTCGCCATCGGCCCTCTAATGAGCGTCTAACTCGGTTTGAACCTTATCCCAAAGGTGCGGGAACAGCCCTGCTTTCTTTAAAATATCAAGAAAACATCATTTGCTCTAAAACGTCCCTAAAAGCAGGTCTAAATTGCCAATAAAGGCGAGGTAATCGCATCAGCATGGATCAGAAGGCATTTCTCAGGCCCAGGAAGGGCCGAGGTGGCGGCCGCGGAGTGGGGTCCCCGGGGAGCAGCCCACCCGTGGGGCGCAAGGGGGCCTCAACACAATGCGATTTCCTTTGAACGCAAACGCCTCTCTGGCCCCTCATTCTGTCCTAATTACTGAAACCTGATTTCTTCGGAGACACCGGCTGAGCTTGGTCTGAGTGGGGAACTTCCTGGCTGTTTGGAGAAGCGGTTTCGCCCCGTCTGTCCCTCCTGGGCCGGGGCTCCAGGCTCCGAATGTCTCCTCAGCTCTGTCCCCCCTTGCCCCCAGGTGACCCTCCCCAGGTGACCCTCCCAGGGCTGAAGCAGCCCAGTGCCCGGGTGGCTCGTCCTCTCACCTGCCTTGCCCTCCACCCGAGTCCCACAATCACGCGACAAGCAAACACACATACAGTATAAATATTTAAGAAAAAGTAAATTCCATTAAGCTGCCCTCTGATCGATGTAGCGGTGGTACTTATCTGTGAAATATTAAACTCTAGACATTTATATCCATACAAAAAAGCGTTTCCTGCCATTTGATGAGAATTATGTGCCTGGCACTAATAAAATATTAAACTCCAATTTAAAAGATAAGTATCTTATCCACTTTTTTTCATAATAAAACACTTCTCCGTGCTCAGCAAAGCCCATATGCACGAGAATTTCTATACAGTACGGTGTTTACAAACTTTCATCCGAGTTCCACGTCCGTGTTTATCAGCGGTGGGGTCCCCCCGCCCCGGCACCCTGCCCTTTCCCCTGAGGACAAGGTGTGTGTCCGAGAGGCGTGAGGGGAGGTGGGCTCTCTCTTGGGTGGGCACAGCCAGCTGGTATTCCGGTTGGTGGCTCTCACTGTCCGTTAAAGAAATAGAGGCGGTCACTAAGCTTGCATGACCCTTGGGCACCCCTCCCCCTGTGACATAAACTCGTGCCAAATGGATGTGGTGCTTCACATTTAAAATAAGAGATGCACGTGTGGCACCGCACACAGGAAACATCGCAGCCGCAGCTCTCCTGTTCGACGGGGCTCTGCTTCCAGCCGTGTGTCCCTCGCTGACCCCGTTAGAGGGGAGCGTGGGGCGCTCCTCACAAGTGCGCTGTCTGAGATCTGCCTGGAGTTGGGGGTGGGGGAGCGAGCCTGTGGGAGTTTATGGGGCTCAGCCCACCGCGGCCTCTCCTGCCACCACACACTTCAGTTGCGTGACACGTACCTGGTCTCCCAGACATGGCCCCAGCACGACCTCAGACAGGCCGAGAGGCCCAGCGGCACGCAGCACTCACTCGTGATGTCGGGCCTGGCCTTTGCACGGCTGATCTGCGTCGCTGATGGCTCGGGTGGCCCGGCCCTGGCCGCACCGTCACCTGGGCCACAGTCCTGGTCTTGCTGTCGGGAAGGGCTCCCCGGCAGCGAGGAGTCCGGTGCTGCGCTCTGCCCCTCGCTAGGCGTCTCCTGGAAGGACACGGGGAGGAGAAAGAGAAGACAAGTCGGAGCAGGAGGAGGGGCCTGTGGGGCCCAGGCCAGCTCCCTGCCTCCCTCCGCCTCCCGTGGAAACCTGGTGCCCGGGACCAGAACTCTGTTCTGTGTGACGAGGGCAGGTGGGCGGCTCCGGCTGCGGCTTCAGGTGAGTTAACACCTGTGCTTTCCTGGCCCAGTGTGTCCCACACGTTCCTCCGTGGGAGACAGACTTGCACATGTACTGGGGCCACTTATTCAGAGCGCACGGAGAGTGACACACCGCGTCGCGACCCTCATGACGGTGACTCCGCCAGCACCGCGCATGTGGGAGGGAAGCAGGGGGGAATGGAATTAAGGCCTGTGTGCCAGCGAGTGGCGGCGTGTTCTCTGCAAGGAAGCACAGGCCGGCCACCTGACTCACTTCCTGGCTCTGCTCTGCGTGGGCTCTGAGCCGGGGGGGTGGGGGGGGAATGACAGGTTGCCAGGACCTGCCTGCGCTCCCAATGGGGCCGCCGGGCACCTTCGATGTCCCCGTGCCTCCTCACCGGCCCTGTGGTGCCTGCAGTCTGGCGCCTGACCCTTCACCTCCGCCCCGTCCCCCATGGCAGGACACTTGGGTCCCGCTGCCAAGACGCTCCTGCCTCCACCGGGTGTCGGGAAGGCCTGATGGGAGTCATGCTCCTGGTCCTTCACCTGTGGGACCCTCACCTGTGGGGTCTCACCTGCGGGGCCCTCACCTGTGGGGTCTCACCTGCGGGGCCCTCACTGTGGGGTCTCACCTGCGGGGCCCTCACCTGTGGGCCCTCACCTGCGGGGTCTCACCTGCAGGGCCCTCACCTGTGGCATCTCACCTGCGGGGCCCTCACCTGTGGGTTCTCATCTGTGGGGCCCTCACCTGTGGGGTCTCATCTGCGGGGCCCTCACCTGCGGGGCCCTCACCTGTGGGGTCTCACCTGCGGGGCCCTCACCTGTGGGGTCTCACCTGTGGGGTCTCACCTGCGGGGCCCTCACCTGCAGGGCCCTCACCTGTGGGTCTCACCTGCGGGGCCCTCACCTGTGGGGCCCTCACCTGCGGGGCCCTCACCTGTGGGCCCTCACCTGCGGGGCCCTCACCTGCAGGGCCCTCACCTGTGGCATCTCACCTGCGGGGCCCTCACCTGTGGGTTCTCATCTGTGGGGTCTCACCTGTGGGGTCTCACCTGCGGGGCCCTCACCTGTGGGGTCCCTGCGGGGCCCTCACCTGTGGGGTCTCACCTGTGGGGTCTCACCTGCGGGGCCCTCACCTGCAGGGCCCTCACCTGTGGGTCTCACCTGCGGGGCCCTCACCTATGGGGTCTCACCTGCGGGGCCCTCACCTGCAGGGCCCTCGCCTGCAGGCCCGTGAGCACCAGGTGAGGCGTGGTGGGGAGGGGCAGCCAGCGAGCAGCTGGGA
This sequence comes from Ia io, assembly GCA_025583905.1. Taxonomy (NCBI): domain Eukaryota; kingdom Metazoa; phylum Chordata; class Mammalia; order Chiroptera; family Vespertilionidae; genus Ia; species Ia io. The sequence continues at coordinate 6,887,032 of JAJQQW010000021.1, forward strand.
AGCGTTGCAGGTCCACAGCGGAGACGCTCGCAGAAGGCGCCGACACACCAAGGCCCAGCCATTCATCGCGTTGCTTTTCTCATTCCCAACAAACACTGGCTTTCACATGAGCATTTTCCTCGAAGAGGGTCCCCGAATGGAAAAGCCACTGAATTCACAGACCAGAGGCCGCCTTCTGCAGGACGGCCCGCCGCGGTTCTACGCTGTGGAGCAGTGGCCTGCCTGTGGCCATGCTGATGGGCATTGCTGATGCCTTGGACCACGGACCTGCTGGCTCTCCAGCTGCTGTCCACTCGCAGCCGGAGTCACGGCATAGATCTGGTACCTGCGACGCTTAAACCCGCCCCCAGCCTGTCCCAGCCAGCGCTGTGAGGGGCACGTGGCTCACGGGGTACAAGAGCCAGCGCAGATCCCCAGGAACAGTCGGCGAGGGGGCCACATCGCCACAGGCAATGACAGGCGTGTCCCAGGCCCCAATAGCCACCTGTCTCCCGGGACACTCCTAACCCAGAGCTCCATCATTTGGCTGAGAAACGGCAGTGGACTCAGGCGTCTCCGGGCCGTGTCTCCAGGGCGAAGTCTGTGGGGGTTGCAATGGTGCAGGTTTCCTGGAGAGAAGGTGAGGTCTCCTTTTGCGCCCGCACCCTCTGCCCGTGCTCCCCGCGTCTTGTCTTCAGCAGGCTCCGGCCGCAGCACAGGGAATTTATGTGGTGATTTCTGCGGAGCCCAGGCCTTGAGCGGCATGCTCATCTCCCCAAGGCCGCCGCCTTCTCGTGGCTGGAGACGGTCCAATTCTCCCTTCTGGCTGCGCGGATGCGAATTATAACAGACCAGCCGAGAGCGCAGTGCAGCGCGGCTGAGCGTACAATCTAAATGCCATGTGAGCCCCTCGGAGATAATTGGAGCCTCGTGTGGAAGTGTGACCCATTTGTGCATCAGTGAGTCCCCCACTTCCTCTGTGCGGAGGCAGACCATATGGGGCCCTTCCCTCTTCCTCCGGGAAGAGTCCTGAGTCCTGGGGTAGGCCCTGTGGCTGCTGGGGTGGGCACCTGCCCCAGGGGTGCACCTCGGGTCCTGTGCCCTTTGACCCACCATCCCACGTCTGGAGGCTGAGTCTCACAGGGCGTCTGCGTCACACCGCGGGGACTTGCAGATGGTCCCAGAACTCGGCGTCTGCACGTGGATGGCTTCCAAATTCAAGCAACCAAATTGAGGTGCCGCCGCCCGTGGAGGGAGAGGGGCTGGGGAGCCTGGGCCCCACTCCTGCTGCCAGGACCCTGCTGTCTCCCCGGGGTCCTGAGAGCTGGGGTCCCGCTGCTGTGGGTGGGAGCAGCCGTTCCTCCAGGCCTGGCTCCCGGAGCAGGTCGCAGGCTGGACGAGCTTGTTCTAAAGCCGCCGCAGCCTCTCCTGCGTGAATGCGCCCCCCGGTGCATCCTCCTGAGGGTTCAGCTACGTGTTTGTAGGAAAACCACGGATCAAGGAATGCAGTCTCAGACGATCGGGACAAACGTCACTGAACAGAACAGAATCTGCTGCTGGAGACGTCAGAGCAGCTCCCAAAGCCCGTCCACCCGTGGCGTCTGCGCTTCGAAGATCCGGGGTCTCCACTGGCCATGGGGCTACCCACCCCCCCCCCCCGAAGCACGAAGAAGAGGGGCCGCCCGGGCCTCGGGGTCTGTGGGGCACCTGGCAGGTTTCTGGGTGGCCTGAATGTGATGGGCACCTTGTACCGTCTCCAGGAGGGGCCCCTGGCCGTTCAGGGCCCGAACAGCAGCACCCCGAGTACCCCGGGTCCAGGACAGGCACACAGATGTCCGGGGGGCTCATTCCGGCTGCTCCCCAACACTGAGGAGTCCCCCCGTCACGGCCATGGCACAGACCTGAGCCCCGGCCAGAAACAGGCCTCCACCTCCCCACGCAGCTCCCGGGAACACCACGGCCCCTGAAGGCCCCAGGCTGCCTCTGGCTTTGGGGGTGCTTCTCCAACCGAAAAGGCACCCGGAGATGCTTGGCCCTGGAAGGAGCTGTTTTCTGAGAAAACCCAGGCTGACCCGGCCTGTGGTCACCGTTGGAATGGCGCCTGGGTCTCGGCTCCTCACCGTCCGCGATCTGGGGGGTCCCCAAGGAGGTTCAGGGACCTTGAGGCGCAGCAGCAGTGAGATGATGAGAGAAGCAGACGTGACTCAGAAAACATATGGGTCCAATTTGGGTTTAAAAATTAATGGGAAAACACATTCTCCTCAAACCCAAAACAATGAAAAATATTTTTTAAGCAGGAAGAAACCCAAAATACAGCTGGGCTGGCCCGCTCGCGCCCGCTCCTCTGTGCGGTCCCCGTCCCCGCTGTCGGGGGCAGGGAATCAGGGTCTTGGGACCGGGCTGGGCCACCTGGACAGGGGCCTGCAGGATGTGGATGTGGCTGATGCTTTGCCACGGGACACTCGGGCGGTGACGACTGAGGGTGGGGCCTGGAGGGGGCAGTAGAGAGGGACAGGGACGGCCTGGGGCAGGGAGGGGGCCCGCCCACTCACCAAGGGCTCAGAACATGCAGAAGGGAAACAGACCATCCCTCCCCATCAGGCAAGACTCGCCAGGGAAGGCCGGTCACTGCCAGGCCCACCTGGCTGGTGAGGTCTGCCCCCCGCTGCCTCCAGCCGCGCACCTGCCACCGGGTGGGCGGTGCCTCCGGGCCAGTTCTTGGCCCAGCCCGGCCACAGGGGCTCCGCTGGCCAAGCGCCGGCAGTGGGGGGCCTGGATGTCACCTGTGTCACCTGCCAGCGGCAGGGCCTTTGCCTCACCCATGCTCCCTCCACCTCGCTGGTCCCCGGCCGCCAGTCCCACCCTCCTGAGCACTCCCCCCGCCCCCCCCAGCCACGAACCACAAGCAGGTCTCACCCTGGAAGGAGGGAATGAGCCGCCCTCACTGGCTGCTGTCTCGCCCCGCCTCCCGCCTCTGCGGCCTCCAGTGGCCTCTGTCTCCCTCCTCGGCCCTGCGTCCTGCGAATCCCTCGCCTCCTCGGCTCTGTCTCGGCCTCTCGCTCCCTGGCAGGTACAGCGCGGCCTTTAAATGCCCCTCAAGCGGCTGCCCCACCCGGGGCGAAAACAGTCCCACCATCTCTGCCGTGGGAAGTGAGAGGATTAGCACAGAAAACACCAGTAATGGTGGCTAGCGTGTCTCTGCTAACGCCAGCACCTGTCACCACCTCCTCCTGATCACAGTTAGAGCTCAGGCCTCAGGGGACTGAAGGGCCGTCTCCTCCCGTGGCCCTTCTGGGGTCCCCCGAGCCCCCTTGCGTGGCAGCCAAGCCACGCGCACCTGCGGCTTCTCCCTCCTTCCCCACGCGGCCACCGCCCCCCTCCATCCCTGAAGGCACTTCCTGCCCCAACTCCAAGGCTCCCGTGTCCCCTCCATGTGCCCTGGTTCGCTGCCACGGGGACGTCTCGGAGGAAGCTGCGCAGTGTTGGGTGCGGGGCGTCCTGTGCCAGGTTGGGGAAGTGGGGGCTGCTGGCGGGTGGCTGGGGCTCACAGGCTGATAGCGCAGCTCGTGGCTGCCACACAGGAGTCACGTCTCACACGTCTGTGCCCACACTGCGTGGCACGCCGCCAGCAGCCCGCTTCCAGATTTACCCAGACGTGTTGAGTCGGCTCTGGGGGAGGAGAGGTGCCCTGTGTGTGTGTGCCCCATACCTCTCCAGCGTGACGTTGACGAGGCAGGGATGGGGTTGGTGTGTGCTGTGTCCTGCTCCTTGTACCCCGCCCAGGAGTCCGGCAGAATGTGCATGTCCTTGGGTGGTGGTCAGGAGGCGCCGCTGTCCCATGAGCACTGTCCTGGGGTGTGTAGATGCAGGTGCTCTGTCTGGGTCCAAGGAGCCAGCAGGGCTGGACGACCAGAAACATGCCAAGAGGGAGCATGGCCCAGGCCCCCCGTGGTTGACACAGACATGGGATCGGGGCCTGATGTGGGAACAGTAGCACGAAATAGAACCGGCCATAAAACCCGCAGAGACAACGACGGCTGCGTAAGCTCAGCTCCACCAGCATTTGTCCACCAACAACCTGGGCGTCACATCCCTGCCTCCAGCAAGGTGTCCTGCCACATGCCACTGCGCACATGTATGCACACAGGCATGCACACATGCACATACACACACATGCACTGTGGCCACATCAGGGTGGGGAGGGTGACACAGAGGGTGGCTCACGAGGATGGCATTCCCTGGACTCAGGTCATGTGATCTGGCCTGGGGAGGCCGAGGGGCTGGGGCATGACCATCCTGTGGGAAGGACGAGGCCCTGGGGGGACCGTCCTGCGGGGAGGACCAGGCCCTGGGGGGACTGTCTTGCGGGGAGGACCAGGCCCTGGGGGGATGAGAGGCCCTCGGGTGGGTGACCTTGAAGGTGCCATCTCTGCAGGGAGGACTGGGTCCGGCCTCAGACCACCCATGACTCTGGGTCTCTCTGCTGAGTGTTTCTCCTCAATGTGAGTGACGGTCGCTGTGCGTGGACCTCCACGTGGAGGCGCAGAGTCAGCCTGGGGTGGACAGCCGTGGATTCTGCGCAGGTGCCGCAACAAGCATTCGCTCGTTTGGCTAATTCTGTTCCCCTTGAGCCACTGGGGAGGGAGCTGGGCCTGTGATCAGATCTGGCTCCCAGACGGGCGGAGGTGGAATCTGAGCCGCGTGGCAAAGCGGGAGGACCCAGGGCAGCAGGTCCTGCGCTGGAGGCACCTTCCAGGTCCAGCCCGCCACAGGCGACACCAGCCCTCACCCCGGGCATGGGTCCACGAGATGGCGCCAGGAGGGCGGACTCGAGCGCGGGCAGGGCTTCATGGCTGTGAGATTCACATGTGCCGGCCTGCTCACTCGCCCACATGTGGTGCGGTCCTGTGCTGCCACCTGAAATTCTTCACAGCCTTTGAACACGCGACCGCACCTCTGTTTCGCACAGCGTGGCTGGTCCTGGACTGAATGGTGTCTGCACGGGGCCTGCTGCACCACAGTGTCCTGGCCCTCCCCTCCCTCCCTCTAAGCACGGGCCTCCCTGGCTCTGGGGACCAGTTAACAGGGACACCTGACCCCTCCCACAATCCCCCTCTGCTGTCTAAGGATCGGGGCGGCCTTTGTACACTGAGATGACTGAGCGATGTCACTACACACACCCATGCACTGTGTCTTGTGGGAGGGAGTGTCACAGTCTGTGCAGCCGGTGTAACCCTCACCCCCGGCTTCCCTCTTGCCTGCGGCCCCAGCCCAGCACCAAGGAAGGTGTGGCTCTGGTTCGTGGCTGCCTGATCCCGGGATGAGCAGGCTCCTCATCAGCACGTCCTCCTAGCACTGCTGCCTCCATCTCCCAGAGGCAGGGCCAATCTTTGTCAGTCTGCCTTCCGCAGCACATGAAAGCAGGGCACGGGGGAGGGGTGCTTTTGCCTGGAAGTTTTCATGTGGAGGAACATGTATGGGGAGTTTCTGATGGACTCAACCATAGGGTTTAATCTGCAAAGGCCCGCGCCCCAGCCCACAGCTCAGCTCGCTCCTGCCGTCCTGTTAATGCCAGTCCCTGGGCCCTGTCCTCGGAAGGGACTGTATACAGGAGAGTCCCTGTCAGGCCCTGACACTCCAGCGGGCAAGTGCCTCTAACCGGGAGCATCTCAGCCTTTATCGGTGACGGCTGCCCCGAGAGATAGGCCCGGGCCCTCAAAGGCCTTGTAGCTGCTAATTGTCCCTGTTTGGGTCACCAATTAGCCGGACCCGCGGACATGGAGGCACTAACACCCACCAGCTCCCAGCTCCTTCCTCCCGGGTTCCCTGAACGTGCGGAGCCTCAGGGAGGCGGTGATGGTGACTGACAGGCAGGTGAGCAGCAGCCAGGCTGGGAGGCAGGGCTCACGGGCCACCATCGCCCCCTCAGAGTCCCCCAGTTGCCCCACCTGGCCAGGCACCGGGGCTGTACTCACCCCCCAATACTCCCCGTTTATCGCAGGACCGGGGCGAAGCTTATTACTCAGGACTGAGAGTCCGGCTTCCCTGTTTGTACACTCGGAGCTGGAAGATGACAACAAAAACTAATGACACAAGGGTCACAGGAGCTTGCTGGTTGTTGGGGCGCAGGCAGGCTCCCCTGGAAACGTGGGGCAGGGTGTCTGTCAATGAAGATAATCCACCCATTTCATTGAATGAACGTGTGCCCCCACCAACTGATTGAGGCTCACGGGAGCCTATAGGATTTGTGTGCGTGGGAAATTCCTTATACTTGACCTGAGTGATACCCCTGAGGGTCGAAATCTCAGGTACCTTCCAGGCAGTGCGTGAACATGCGCTAGTTCAGGAAGAACGGAAGGCGTGGACCGCACCCCGCGCTCAGGTTCACGTGATGGAAGGTTCTGGTCCATTGACCCAGCCCGATCCACTGGGGTCCCTCCCTGCTGGAGCCCAGTGAACCCCCGTCCCCAGAGCAGGGGCTCTGTGTGGTGTGGTTGCCTTTCTGTTTCATTGTTTTAGCTGCCCACCTTTCAGTCACTTTCTCTATAAAACTGTTCCCTGATTTTGGGGGGTGGGGAAGGACCTCTCCCCATTGTTTGCAGTCCTGATGGGGCTGTCAATCAAGGTGCCCGGTGGGCATGTGGTCAGGGCTTTGCCCGGCACGCCGGCTGTCGCAGGATCTGGGCTCTGTAAGGAAAGAGAAACCAACCAGGTGTGGCCTGGGAGACCTCTAAGTTACCCTTTGGGTTGACAGACTATGGCCCCAAAGATATCTGCCCCTCATCTCCGGGACGGGTGGGGCTGCTACTGGGCATAGCGACAGGGACTCAGCAGTTGAGGAAAGGTGCAGACCCAGAGGTGGAAACCAACCTGGGCTACCCAGGTTGCCTAGGTAACCACAGAAGTCCTCATCGAGGAGCAGCCTTGCCCCCAGTCAGAAAAAGCCGTGTCAATAGGAGAAGAAATAGTCAGGGGTACGACAGGAGAAGGGCTCGCCACCACTCTGACCATCCCTGAGGCTGGAGGAAGGGACCATGGGCCAAGGAACTGGGCAGCACTAAAGGCTGGAAAAGGCAAGAAAAGTGTGACCCCAAAGCCCCGAAAAGGAGTGGAGGCGCCCACACCATGGGTTCAGCCGGAGCAAAGCAACCTTTCCGTCCGCAGCCCCCAGCAAACGCTGAAGCGCCTTTTGTTCTGTTTCTTTCCTTTGGGTGTTTGTTCTTTTGGTCTTCCTTTCCTGTCTTCCTGGGCTTTGTGTTGTTGTTGTTTGTTTGTTTAATTAAAAATATTTAACGATTTTATTTAATTAGATTTTTAGCTATCTCTTGTATTTATTTATGTATTTATTTGATTCATTTATTTAACTGTTAATATCATTTACCTCTGTTCTCCACTCTCTCCTTTATGCTAATGCTATACTTGATATCTAATGATAACACAATTTAAAAATCCCACAATTCAAAGAGACATTATTTTTTTAATTAAAAGATTTTTATTTTTTTTCACATTTTATACATATTTACCACTTATGGGACTCTTCATTCCTTTTTGAAAATCTAAGTTTTCTTTTGGTATTATTTACCCACAACGTGGAGAATTTCTGGTAGTATTTCTTCTACTAATTGTCTACTAGCAACAAATTCTCTTAGTTTCAATTTATCTGAAAATGTCTATTTCACCTTTATGCTTGAAGGGTATTTTCACTGGTTGAAGAATTCTGTATTGACAGTTGTTTTTCCTTTCCATCTTTGAGAGATGCCATTCCACTGTCTTCCGGCTCCCAGTACTTCTGGTGAGAAGTCAGCAGTCATTAACATTGCTATGCCCCTTAATGTCACATGCTGTTTTCCTCTAGCGGCTTTCAGGATTTCTTCTTTGTTTTAGATTTCCAGTACTTTGAGTATCATGTACCTGGTGGGATTTTCTTTGTATTGCTTTTTTTCACTTGAGGCTTTCTGAGCTTCGCAAATCTGTCTTTCATCAGATTCAGAAACATTTGAGGCATTATTTCTTCAAATACGTTTTGTCACATTTAATGTCTCCCCTCATTCTTGGATTCCAATTACATACCCCACAGATCACTGAGACTCTGTTGTTATTTCTGAGGTTTGTTATCATCATTCCCTGCGACTTTTTTATTTCCTCCAGACTATAAATATTATTGATGCTAAAAGTAGTGCAATAGTAGCTACTTTACCCCATTACCAGCATGAAAATTCTCTTGAAACACACACACACACACACACACACACACAAAAAAAAAAAACCACACACACAAAACCAAAACACCTGATGTTATGATTTTAATGTATTTTATTTTAATTCTTAAACAACATTTTGAGGAATAAAGCATTCTTTTCTGAAAGTTATTTTTGCTCAGAGTAAAAAACAAATATTATTGAATTGTTTTTCTGGCTTCCATTTTTAAAATGTTTTATTCAGGAGTCCAGAGGAGGCCCAGTCCTGGCTCAAAGGAGCATCAAGATCCAGCTCAGGAAGGGTCGGAGTCTGCGGGAAGCCTGGGGGAAGGACCCAGCTCATTCTAGAAGATGGGGATTAATGTAAAAGGTACCTTCGTGCTTGTCCAAGCTCCCAGGCTCTGACTCGGTCAGGCACACCGACATCAGGGGGCCCTGCTGGGCTGCGTGGAGCCTGGCTTGTGTGAGACCCTGGCCTGTCTCTAGCTGTGCAGACCCTGGTGTGGGCAGGTGTGGGCATGGACTGTCCATGTAGCCAGTGGGGAGGGAGTAGTGATGCCCAGGAGGGAGCACTGGTCAGGGGTCAGGAGATTCATGTCCCGACTCCCTCTGAATGAATCCAGAGCTCCTGAGTACTAACTCCTGCAGCCCAGGGGCACCCCAACATCTCACCACATGAGGAAGCCCTAAGTACTAACTCCTGCAGCCCCAGGGGCACCCCAACATCTCAGCACATGAGGAAGCAGCACAGTGTGGTGAAAGGGGCACACGCATTACAGTCCAGCAGACCTGGACCCTCCCAGGCTGTGCCCATTACTCACCTGTGGCTTTGGACAAATCACCTCAATGTCTTCCTATGAACATGGCGCTGCCAGTGCCCGCCCCACAGCAGGTGCCAACCAGGGGACCCTGGGACCAGACTGAGCGTGGTGCAGATGCATGCTCTCACGTGTTCTCACTGCTCTCGCGTGCTGTCCTGATGTGGTGCTCAGAGGCTAGCACATCGGAGAAAAGAGCATGAAGAAGGGCCGGTTGCACGACTAGCTCACCTCTCACCGCTCTGCAGAACAGGTGGGGCCCCACTCTCAAGGCGAGCCCTGACAGAGCAGCAGGCTGGGAGCCCCATAAGGTCAGTGAGGGCTGTGTCCACGCCCCCATCTAACACTCAGCCGGGTCTCTGTGTGTTCGTTGTGTGAAAGAAGGAACACGATGACCTCACCCCCTACCCCGTACTTCCCTGAGCCACTGCCTGCCCCCATCCGACCTCCCTTCAACAGCTGTGCGCCCTGACTTCCTCGCGTCATTTTCACGGGGAGGTGCCCGTTTCTGACCTCCCGGGAGTCCGAGCCGCTGGGATGAGACCGCTCCTTTGCTCCTCCCTTCCTGGCTGGTGGCGACGATGCCTTTTCCCATTTATGAAGAAAAAATGTAAATGGTAACAAAAGCTATTTTTATAATGTTTTTATCTATTCCATGACAGACATCAATAACACATAACAGTTCCATTGACATTGTATTGCATCCAATGGGCCCAGTGACCTGGTTCAATGACAGTGGAAGAGCCTCGTCCATCATCCCCGGGGCTGGCTCGCGGCAGATCCATTACCGACGCTGTAGCCCGACGCGCCCAGAACCGACGCCAAGTCCATTTCCAGGTTCGCCTCCTTCTCAGCTTCCTCTCCTAACGGCCTTGGCCCTGTGGCCACGGGTGTCCTCCTCTATCTCCCCTCTAAGAGGGGTTCACCCCGAACTTGCTTTGACACGTGAGGGTCTTGAGGATGGGGCAGGCTTGTGCCAGCCACACAGTAGGGGCCCAATGTATAAACGAACAAGGGAAGGAGGTCGGGTGGAGCATGCACCTGCATCTCCTGGCCAGTGAGGCCTGGGCACTGCTGGGGGCGGCTCTGACGCTGGGCGCTGGCACTGGGACGGGGATTAGGGTCCATGGAGGAGGAAGGAGTCCCTGCCTCGGTAGCTGGCGCTGGTGGGACCAGATAAGGACACAAAGTGGCAAAAGCTTCAGGACACTTTTCCGAATAAAAGCTGAGCTGGGAAACGCAGGCCTCAGGACCTGGGCCCCGCAGCACAGGGGCAGCCAGGAGGCCTGTGCTGGGTGCCCACTCGGGGCCCACCCACCAGCACCAGGGTCCTCGTCTTCTCTGCAATGGAGCGGCCTCTGTGGGTGAGGCCGGCCTTGGGTAATGCCACAATATATTTGTCATTTGTCTCAGCGGCGCACCTGTTTAGTAGACAAAACTGGGAAATTGAATGTACACTCACTGTATGAAGATGATATGCTTGGTCTGCGCTAGTTTGGAGAAATCAGTGCATCTATCTCAGAAGAGCAGGCTGTCAGCGCCTTACATGTAAGGAAAACCCGAGCGCAGGTGTGATCAACGCTGGGCATCGTCACCAAGTTGTCGGTTGAAGTTGTTCTGCGGCGAGTTCTTCCCAGCAGAGGAGGGTGGGGGGGAGGTGTGGCAGTGGCTGGTACCCTTCCTGCTGGCACCTCGTTTGGCCGGTGTTTTCTGTCGCTTATCCCCAGAGGCGCCAGGCGACGGGCCTCGAGCCTGTGTTGTCAGCGATGCTCCGTGTGGTGCCCAGTGGCCCGCGGGTCGGAGCTGGGGAGCTGGGGAGCTGCTCGGCTGCCTGCCAAGGGCAAGCTCCATGTGGAGGGGAGGTCGCAGAGGAGGAGTCCTGTAAGCAGGTGGGCGGGAGACCAGGCCGAGATCGGCACTGCGGGGGGAAGCGCGTGCCCGGAGCTCTGACGGGGACTCCGCAGAGGGGTTTCTGGATGTGGCCCTTTCACCAAGGGTAGTTCTGTGTCCAGTGGATGCTGATGACCAGAGCCCTTCTGCCCACAGGCTGTGAGAACCAAGAACCGGGTCAGCTGCAGCCTGGGCTGGGCCTGCGCATGCCCTGAAGGTTAAGGTCACAGACCTTCACGGTGGCCCCTCTGCAGGCCTCCCCTCCCGCGTCTGTGCACTCCTCCCTCAGGGTAGCAACACACACATCTTAATTCCCAAAATGCATCTGATTTTGCAGGATTCGTGTACCAACAAACCGCACCTCCCACCCACCTCCAGCCCCTCCCTCACGCACCCCAACCACAGATGCGGAGATGGGACGGCACTGGGCCGAGGCGAGCCTTTGTCTGCGCCCGTCTTGACACAAAGGCTCCTCACTGTACAGACCGCGGAATCCTTGCTGGGTGGCAAAGCGGAGGGGCAGGCCCGCACGTGGGTGGGGGTGACGGGTGCGGGCAGGACAGCGAGCAGCTGCGTGAGGCCGAGGGGCATCCCCGCTCTGCGTGCACCTGCGCCCCAGGGGACAAGAGCTTGGGAGTCCGGACCCAGCAGCTGGGAGGGGACAGAGGAGGGTCCATCCAGGGCAGGTGGGAGGAGACGGTTGGAGCGAGGCTCCTGCCTTCCCACAGGTCTCCTCCTCGACTGGGTCCCAGCTCCTTCCCTAATGTGGGAGGGGCTGCAGGGGCCCTGGGGAGAGACCCCGGGAGGCAGGGGCTCAGGAAGGCCAAGGAGGCATGGGACCCGAGGCCACTGGTGGGAACGGACGGAAGCTCGGTTTGTCAGAAGGGTCGTTCGGCTCGGATGTTAACCGAGTTATACAAGGTGTGTTTGTGAACCAAGTATTTCACTTGATATTTTTTATGGCAATTTTAGCCCAGACTTCCCAGGTCCCTGACTGAGGGGGCATGAGCGAGTGAAGACAGTGGTTCCCAGTGGCTGGGTCTGAAAACTCCCTCCCTCCCGGGAAGGGTTAGGAGGCCTTCCTGTTCCTCCAGAAGCCAGCAGCCCCGCCCAGTAACAAGGAGCTCCCGGTGCCCAAAGAGATGTGGAGATTGCATACAAAATGAGCAGTTCACACCTGTTCAAAAAAAGTTAACTTTTTTCCAGCTTAAAAACCTGATAAATGATTTCAATTAACGGGTTGCAGAAAAAGAAAATTATATTGCAAATTGATGCAAAATCTTCCTACAAATTCATGTGTTAATGACACAAATCAGCTTTTTACACTGAGCTTCCAGCTCCTAAATAGACAGCAGGGTGTTTCCGCAGCGGCTGCCCGGGAAGGCGGGCCATCTCGGTGTCAAAGAACTCGTACCATTTGCCACAGCATGAAGGGACCTGGAGGGCATCATGTTGAGCGAAACAAGCCAGTCAGAGAGAGACAAGGATCACATGATCGCACTCATATGTGGTATCCAGTGAACAAGATAAACCGATGAACAAAATAGACCCAGAGCAACAGAAGCATCGGACAGACTGCGGAACCTCAGAGGGAAGGTGGGGGAGGGTGGGGGGTGGAAAGAGAGCAACCAAGGACCTTGTGCATACGTGCTAACCCATGGACACAGACAATAGGGTGGTGAGGGCCTGGGGCAGGTGGGGCGGGCTAGGAGAGGTCAATGGAGGAAAGTGGGATATCTATACTTTCAACAATAAAGATCTATACTAATAAAAGGGTAATATGCTAATTAGACGAGGAGACCAGACATCTTCCTACCTTCTGACTTCCTTCCAGATAAAGCCAGGGTGGTGGGGACGGAGGCAGAGGCAGTTAGGGGCGAGCAGGGCAGCAGGGGAGGGCAGTTGGAGGCCTTGAGGCTGGTAGGGGAGGGCAGTTGGGGGCCATGAGGCTGGTAGGGGAAGGCAGTTGGGGGCCATCAGGCTGGCAGAGGAGTGGTTAGGCAGTGATCAAGGCAGTAGGGAGGCAAGTGGTTAAGAGCCAGCGGTCTTGGATTAGAGAGGGTGCAGGCCAGGCTGAGGGACCCTGTTCTCCCCAACCCCCCATGCATGAATTTTGTGCACCGGGCCTCTAGTTTAAAGATAAGAGGTTAACATGAGTTTAAAGGTCACAGAGCCCTGGTCTTTCAGGACCCGTGTGGCTCCCCAGAACACTCGGCGCAGCGCCCAGCAGGTCAAAGGCCCGAGGGGAGTTCCCTCTCCAGAAATGGGCAATAAACTCCTTACACGGGGACCTTTGGAATGCGTGTGGTTCTGGAGCTGCTGAGAGCTGCCCAGCAGAGCCCATAGACACACAGATACCCTCAGTCACACCCTGGCCCGGAGTCATCCCAATCGAGGTCATTGAGGTCATCAAGGTCATCGTCGTCAGCACCGCCAGCATCTGCATCTAAGAACCTTGCAACCACGTGGACGATAGACAAGGAATTAGGGTGAAGGCCAGGACACAGAAGGATTCAGATTGAGGCGGCTGGCAGGTGGCTTCCTGGCTCTTCCCTGCTTTGTGTGTGTGTATCTGAGTGGACGGCCCAGGCGGCCCTTTCTCTGTTGTCTCACCCTTGTCCCTGCCTTTGTGGAGGTCAGACTTGAAGGTCGTTGAGATCCTTTCTCGCTCTCCTCTTCTATAATTCTGAACTCCTATTATGCATACTTTGGGGTGTTGCTGTTGTCCCCCGGGTCTCTGATGCTCTGTTCATTTCTCTTTATTCTTTGTTCTTTTTGCTCCTCAGACTGGGTGATCTCAGGTGACCCATCTTCCAGTTTGCTGGCTCTTTCTTCTGCCTGCTCGATATGCTGTCGAGTCTCTCCAGTAAAATTTTCTGTTCAGTTACTATACTTTTTAACTCCAGCAATTCTACTTAGCTATTTAAACAAATAATTTCTACCTCTTTATGCATATTCCATATCTGTTGAGACATCTTCTCATACTTAGTCGTTTAGACTTGGTCTTCTTTAGCTCATTGGAGATATTTAAAATAGCTACTTTAAAGGATTTGCCAGCAAATCCACTGCCTGGCTTTGCGGGGTGTTTTTACTCATTGTTTTTTGGTTTTGTTTTGTTTTTTAATGTGTACAGCCCATCCTTTCCTGCTTCTGCACATGTCTTGTACTTATAGAAAACAGAGTATTTTAAATATAATGTGGCAAATCTGTAAATCAGATTCTCCCCTCCTTCCCAGGGCTTGTGGATTTTACAGCATATTATAGTTGTTGGTTTTGTGATATTTTTCTAATTATGTAAAGTCTGTATTCTTCATGTGTGTGGACACTGAAGCCTCTGGTCAGTTAGGCTAGTGGCCAGCTAATAATTGGACAGAAATGTCCTATCTTAAAGGAATAACTGCTGAGGGGCTGGGCTTTCAATACTCAGCCAGGTAGCTGACAATGTTCCCTTAATTTATGCTTCTGGCTCATGCAGAGCCTTAGCGTCAGCCAGGAGTGAGAGCGTAGGGGCCTTGCTGGTCTTCCACACTCGTGCATGCGTGCGTGTGTGTGTGCGTGTGCGTGTGTGTGTGCGTGCTTGCCTTTTTAGATTCCAAAGAATATGTTGCTGCTTTTTAAAGCCCCTTCGGATATCTCATTCCTGAACTTCTCCTTTTATGCTTTTCCTTTTAAGCTAGTCTATTGTTTTCCTCAAATGCTATTTGCCTCAGGCAGCCGCTCTGTTAAAAACTTGGCTTATAGATGTTGCTTGACAAACTGCCCCTGGGAGGAGACCTTTAACAAGGGGTGCAAGGAAGACAGAACTTTGAAGTGGTGTCTTCTAGGGAACTGCCAGGCAGGTCAGATGACCGCTCTTTGGTTACTTCCTCCCTCTGCTACCAGGGGTGGGCTGTTGGTTTTCCCGGGGCAACTGCCGAGCTGAATGAGAAAGGGGCCTCTCAGACCTTCTTACTCACCGTGGGAATTCCCTCCGACTCTCCCCCACTTCTCTGGGTGACGAAACATTCACTGAAACTGTCTAGTCCGTTTTGGGAAGGGTGTTGGGACCCCTTTGCTTAATCTTCTGTGACCCCCCCCAACAGCTCACTGGGTCCCTCTGTAGGCGCCTGAGGGGGACGCGGCTGTCCCTCCGTTTCTGTGCCACTGGCTTGAGTCCTGCGGCCTCCTGGACTGGCCCGGACACCGTGGGGCTGGCCAGCCCTGAAGAGGCCCAGTGACATGTGGGAGGTGGGGTTGCATGTCAGAGCCGCTCACAGCACCGGAGCAGGGACGCCACGGCCCTGGCTGTGCAGGCCACCCCACCTTCCTTTCACTTCCGTTTGCCTGCGGTGTGTTTTTTTTTTCCTTAAGTGAGACAGGGTCGTCACCTACACGCCACTTCCTCAAGGCCTGAGCGCAGGGCGAGTGAAGCAGATGAGGAGGAGATGAGGAGGGACACTCCTCGTGTTAACTGGATTCTCCTGTGTCTCCGTTCACCAGAGAGCGGCTGCTCTTTTATGTCCCAGATGAAAGCTCCACGCTTGCTTGGAGGAAAACGGAATTCACGGAAAAGGAAGCATTCTCAGTTTCGCAATTATTCAAACTATCGTGACTTTTCAGAAGAACTGAGATGCTCCTGAGAGGGCAAGAGGACACTTAGCAGCACCAAGGCAGCACAAGACCCTCTTCTCTCTCAGCAAACCTGTGGGGCACCCAGGGGAACTCCTGTCCCAGGGTAGCGCCTCAGTCCCAGGGGAGTGCCTGTCCCAGGGGAGCGCCTGTCCCAGGGGAGCACCTAAGTCCCAGGGGAGCGCCTGTCCCAGGGGAGCGCCTCAGTCCCAGGGGAGCACCTCAGTCCCAGGCAGGGCGCCTGTCCCAGGGAAGCGCCTGTCCCAGGGGAGCGCCTCAGTCCCAGGGGAGCGCCTCAGTCCCAGGTGGGGCTCTTCCAAAGTCAGACCCACAGAGAAGCCACCATCCTGGCCATGGGTGGCTGTAGGGCAGCAGGTGACAGGGTTCTGGGACGTGACTGGACCTGCCCGTGGAGAGGCGGGAGGGGTGCAGGCTTTCAGAGACGCTTCCTGGGGTGTACAAGGGACTTCAGAGCAGGGACCCTCTGTGCCCTGGCTTTAGGCGCCCCCCCCATGTGCATATTATGTGGGGTGAGGAGGCCCTGGAGGCGTCTTCGTCCCTGGGGTCCCACCCAGATGTCATCACAGGGGATCCCAGGCGAGCCGCCAGGGAGGCTGTGTTGCTGAAGGTGCCGGGCCCCACGCGCTCGCCGGGTCTGCGCTCGGCCACTTCTGGGCCTTCCTGGACGGACCGAGCCTCGTTCTGTGGTAGTCACTCTGCTCCTGCTGCCCGGAGCCCCCACGCCCCCAGCATGGACGGGAGCGGCTGTTGGAGTTGCGGGATGAGGAGCTACTGGCTGATTTTAGACAGGGGACAGGCTGGCACGCGCAGGTTACAATCTGAAATGATCACTCCGCCTCGGGGGAAGCCTGGGCCTCTGGGCCAGTGGCAGGGCGTGGCAGAGAGAAGTGCGTGTGCTTAGGAAGAAAGTCTCTGCTGCGCGCCCCGCCCCCCGCCCCCCCCCCGCCCCGCCCCGGAGCCTCCTCCGATGCCTCCACGGGGCCTGGTGTCAATCCTCCCGCTCAGAAGCTGATCGGTCTCGGCGCGCGGCCTTCTCCTTGGACATGGGTCCTGTCTTGGGTCACCCACAGCGTCCCTCCCAGCGACGTGAGCTCCCTGAGGCCTGCACCCCAGTCCTGTCCTGTCTCCCCCTCCCCCAGTGCCCATCACCGTGCTGGGCACACAGGCGTCACGTGGCCCCGTCTGCACAGTGGAACCCTGACCAGCAGGCCTCTCTTCCGTCTCATCCACCCAGCACCCCTCTGTGCTCTCGGGGGACCCGGCGCTGAGGGAGGGAAAGGGGCCCAGCTCTGAACGTGGGTCCCACACGGGAGACCAGCCCTTGCCTCTCGGGCCTCGGTTTCCCCTGGGAGGTGAGGGAGGGGTGGCTGATTTCTGAGGGTTGCCCCTGCAGCTGGGGGGAGGCCCTTGCTTCCAGGGAATTAAGTTCCAGGCAGGAAACTGGGGAACCCAGCCTGGGGAGGAGGCCTGGGAGCGGCTGCTGGCAGGGAGCCCCCTGCATCCAGGGGCAGGCAAGGAAGGCAGTCCTCACCCCAACACTCGCCAGTGCGGGCACATGGCCTGGAGCATGGGACCCGCTGCACCTGGGGAGCCGAGCGGGGCCCTGCGAGGCTGCGGGCGCGGGGATGGACGACCAGAAGGACATAAATAATGCGCCACCGAGCCTCAGCTCGGCTATAAAAAGCGTGCATATGCTCCATGCAGGTTTTCGTAAGGTAAGGACGGCCGGCGTCGCGCTCCCAGAGCTGCCCATATGGGGAGGCGGTCTTTCGCCGCGGTTCCTGCAGCCAGCTCGGCCCATCTGCACGGTGTGCAGGTGTTTTGAATGATTATATTATTAGCTCTGTCTGTTCAACTTTGCTTCTTTATGGTGGCTTTAGTATTGCAGTAAAAAAAAAGGAGGAGAAGAAAGAGAAAAGAAATATAAAGGCAGCCATCTGGTCCCCGGCTTGTGCTCGCTCGCTGTGGGGAACGAGGGGAGCCCCCCACTGCCGTCCTGGGGGGCCCGGGCAGCAGATCCGCCCACTGCGGGCAGTGGCATTGGGGGAAATCAGTGTCCACTTTGCTGGTTTATTTCCTCCCTCACCCCGCCCCACCCCCTCGCCACCGCACATTGTGTGCAGCCCCCGGTGCTGGAACTGGTGACCAGACGTCCCGCGGCCCCGGTGGCCCGGAGAACGGCTGTGGGTGTCGCGTGGCCCTGAGCTGGCCGCCCCTCCCAGGACTCTGGGCTGGATGGGTCAGTGCTGGGACCCGGGACACTGCAGGGCGCCCCCCTGCAGGTCGTGAGGCGGAGACTTATCTGATTCTCTGCGCAGTGATTCACTGGGGAGACCTCTCCGTGTCAGCCCCAGGGACGTGGTGACTTAGACTGAGCAGCGTCAGGTCCGGAGTGGACGGGAGCACGCCGGGCAAGACCACGCCGGGCAAGGCCACACCAGGTAAGGTGAGAACTGCCAGCCGTCAGATCTCTAGTCGCCCCTGAGCCCGGGGTGCCGCCCCCTCCTCCCCGGTCTGGGCAGAGACAAGAGAACGCTGTGGGGTGTTCTCCCGAATCGTGCTCTGGTGCGAAGAAGCAGAAAGGGGTGTCTGACACCCGGCCCCTCCCTGCAGGGTCCCAGGTGGGACGCGCTGTCGAGGTCACACGTGTGCCTCAGACTCGCCTGTGTGCGGTGCTCTGTGGCCACGGTGTGCCCAGGAGAGGCGACGCGTGGTGACCTCATGCAAGGGGAGACTCGGAGACGCCGAGGGCAGAGGTGGGAGGGGCCGGGAGAGAGGGTATCGCTGGGGCAGAGCCGCTGGTGCCTGGTTCTTGATGGCCGTACACAGAGGCCCAGCGGGCACCAGGAAAGGAGGTGCTGTGTTCTCCTGGCTGGACACTGGCCACTCCTGCCCTGCCCTCCGGGCACCTCACCGAGCAGCCACAGGCTGCATGTCTCCTTGTACGGGGCCCGGGCAGGGCTTACAGCCAACACGCAGCGTCCTGCTCCGTGTCCTACAAAAGCCCGCGTCAGGGCTGTGCCCAGGGGTCCCGGGGAGGGAGGGCAGGTCAGCAGCCAAGAGGCGGGGTCCTCACCTGGAAGGCGGGCGGAGCCGGGGTCCCAGGTGGCCGGCGCTGCCCCGGGGTCCGGGCTGTGATGGAGCTGGGAGATGTGGGAGGAGTGGACACATCCACGTCCCAGTCCCTGACAGTGGGCCAGGCCCTGGGAGTGGCGGACGCGGAGGGGCCTGGGCAGAGGAAGCTGTGCCCCCGCCGGACGGGCTCCCCCAGGACAGTAAGTGGGGCCTCCCTCAGGTGTGAGGGTGCATCTAACACTCTCACTGACCCTCACATTCTCCGGATGGCTTCCTGCCCAGCGTGTCTCCTGGCCCCGCCCTCCCACGGGGGGCCAGGAGGCGGGTGGCTGCTCCTGGTGTGGGGCACAGGCAGCATCGGGTCAGCCTCCGGTCAGCCCCGTGTCCTCTGGTTACCCACAGGGACGCCCTTGACCTCCGCTGCTGGCAGGACACCTGGTGCGGCCCCCTCCTGCCCCCACGTTGTGCAGCCCCACCGCTGGCACCGCGCCCTCGTCCACACCCCACCCCGCCCCCGTCTGTGGGGACCTGCCTGGGCCCCAGAAGGCCCGGTTCAATTTAATTAGCAGGAAAACTGCTCTCTAATCTCCTCTACCCCAGCATGCTCCACGGACCGTTCTCTGGGCTCAGCACTCCTCCTGTGTGATGTTCCCAGGCGGACAGACAGGCAGACCTGCGGGGTGTCTATGCAGAGCCCCAGGCGGCAGGGCCAGGGAGGGGCCATCCCTCCCGCAGGGCACAGGGCACAGGGCCGGGCAGGGGCCCTCTGGTGTCCATGTTTCCCAGAGCAGAAGGGAGGGGAAGGGAGGGGAAGGGAGGGGAAAGGAGGGGAGGGGAGGGGAAGGGCGGGGGAACTCTCCTTTGCAAAGGCTGGGAAGGCGGAGGCAAAGCGGCCAGGCCCTCGTGTGTGATGTCCCTCGCCCAGGCACCGCGTTCTGGGTCCTGTCTTTATGCTCATGTGGTCCCCACAAGCTCTTTCCCAGCGCGAACTTGCAGAGGCCACGGTGTAGATCCACGTGAGGCGCAGTGGCCCGTGGGCCAGGGAGTGCGTGGGGTGACTGGTGGCTGTGCTTCGCCATTGCCATGGGGCTGTTAGTTATGGGTGCAGCGGGGGGCACCCGACTGGTGAGAGCTGGCCGCACAGACGGTTCCCGCCTTCGGGGCTCACTGCCCAGCAGGGAGGCCGACCTTGACCAATGCTCACTCCTGCTCAAATCCGGGAAACGAGGGGGGGCTCTCAGGGGAGGTTCTTCAAGGGGTGACTCGGGGATCTGGGCTCCTCCCATCGTATGTTTTCCATCTGGGGGTCTTTCCCTCCAGGCCTTGGGGTGCAGGAAAGAGGGATCTAAAACAGAGTAAGGCCGAGGGGGCAGGGGTTCGGAGGGGCCCAGTGCTGTCCCGCTCTAGTCGGGGCTCCGCCTTCTGCTCCTCGTGCATCAGGATTTGAGGAGACCTTCTTCTTCAGAGGGTCTCCCACTGAAACGGGAAAACCTCCTGATTTGGTGATGCTCCCGAGACCCCTGGATTCCCAAGTACGGGCTGGGGGCGGGGAAGGGCTGTCCTCAAAGATCATTTCACTGTTTCTTTTCACTCGGGTTTTAGAAAATAACTGCAAACACGGTGGACCCTCCTCAGACCCGGACTCAGGGGGCGTCCCCGCCTGTGGTGCAGGAAGCGGTTTCCCGCCCAGGCCCCGCGAGCACAGGTAACACTTGCAACCCCCAACTGTTCAGTCAGGGCACCGACCTTTTCCCTCAGATGGCAAATTGAAAATGACAGCAGCCCGGCTGGCGTGGCTGAGCATCAACCTATGAACCAGGAGGTCACAGTTCGATTCCCGGGTTGCGGGCTCGATCCCCAGTAGGGGGCGTGCAGGAAGCAGCCGATCAATTCTTCTCTCTCATATTGATGTATCTATCTCTCCCTCTCCCTTCTACTCTGAAATCAATAAAAAAAAATTTAAAAATATGACAACAGCCAATACAACAATAGCCGCCCCGTGTGAATTAGTCAAAATTCTACCTATTTTTTTGTTGTTGTTGGATTGGCAAAAACCGTATTTGTTGGTGTGCTGCAGCATTTTGGTGATTAGCATATGTGCGCCAGGAGATGAGCAAGGCTAAAAATCGCTGGTTTATTGGGTTCTGTGTATTGCGTGCATGCTGACTCTGATAATGTGGAGACGTTGTTGACAATTTGAAATATTTTGATTATATATAATAACTAGAGGCCTGCTACAGGAAGATTCCTGCAAGAATAGGCCTTACTTCCCCTGGCTGCTGGCACTGGATTTCCTCCGGCAGCCTGCAGCCGGGAGCCTGCAGCCTTCGCTTACAGCCCCTGCTGCCCAGCGGCCCCTCAGCATGAACATCCACCCCACGGCAGGGAGCCTGCAGTCTTTGCTCTGGCTGGAGGACCGTTCCTGTAGACCCCTCCGCCCCCACCCTCCCCCTCATAGCCGGCATCCCGCCCCGCCTGGTGCCTGCGTATGCAAATTAACCACCATTTTTGTTGGGTTAATTTGCATACTCACTCCTGATTGGCTGGTGGTCGTTGCGAAAGCATGGCCAATTTGCATCTTTCTCTTTCATTACATATAATAATAAAAGTGTAATGTGCTGATTAGACCGGACGACCTTCTGGATGAAGCCGGAGCTGTGAGGGAAGCCCGGGTCCCGGGTCCCGGGTGCCAGAGGGAAGCCAGTGCCGGCAGCCGGGGAAGGAAGGCCACGCTTCCATGCATCTCGTGCATCGGGGCTCCAGGAGATTTGTAAAAGGATGACTTATCTTTTGGAAGCACAGCGACTCCGCGTGGGCCTTGCCGCGCAGCGTCAGGTGGGAGGGTGGCCTCCTGTGGCTCTCCCCTCCGCCCTTCAACTTTCTAACACATTTAACATGAAAAACTGGGGCCGGGCCTGTGCTTCCCTGGCCCCCGGATTGGGGACGATCGTGAAGGAATGAAATCGGCAAACCCGGTGGTAAGGTTCACATGGTTTATCGATGAGTCAGAAGCCCCACGGGAAGCAGGGACGATGCTTCTGGGGTGTACCGCATGAAAGTGCCGTTTTTGGAAGAACAGCCAGTTATTGGCGATGTCACACGGTTCAGCATCAGTAGCCCCGCCCGCTCTCATCATGGAGCCGCAGCCATGGGGGCTGGTGGTGACCGAGGCGCCCAGCACCCACCTCGGGCATTGAGGGGCTGCGGGCAAGCGGGCGTGAGCCAGGGTCTCACATCGTGGGAATGTCCGAGAGTTCATACGGGGTCCTGACCAGAGAAAGTCACTTCCTGCCTGAAGAAGGGCGGAGCGTTGGGCCTGGGTCCCAGGGCTGGGCCTGGCCCCTCTCTGTGGCAGGCGGCAGGGGTGGAACACCAGCTGCCCACGATGGGGACGCAGGGGCGGGGTGGAGAGCATGGGGGGACAGGAAGCCGGGACTCCCAGTGCCCTTCACTGGCGTGGCCTCGGCCTTCACGCCCCTTTACCAGCATCCAGAGGGAGCCAGATGCCTCTCCTCCTCCAGCAGCACGTTCCCACTGGGCTCACACTCACCAAAGAGGGAAGCAGCGAGCAAGGGCCGGCCAGGGCGCAGCCCCCCGCCTGGCGCAGGGCAGACACCGGCGTGTCATTCAGGGCAGACGGGGCGCTCGCTCGGCGGTGTTTGTCTCAGGCTCCATCCAACAGTGTTACATGAACCAGGGGTATGTGAGCCGTGGCTTTTCTCTGCCGTGGATGAGGCCTAGCCCAGCCGCAGGCACCAGGTGGGGCGGAATGCCTGCTATGAGGGGGAGGGTGGGGGCGGAGGGGTCTACAGGAACGGTCCTCCAGCCAGAGCAAAGACTGCAGGCTCCCTGCCGTGGGGTGGATGTTCATGCTGAGGGGCCGCTGGGCAGCAGGGGCTGTAAGCGAAGGCTGCAGGCTCCCGGCTGCAGGCTGCCGGAGGAAATCCAGTGCCAGCAGCCAGGGGAAGTAAGGCCTATTCTTGCAGGAATCTTCCTGCAACAGGCCTCTAGTTATTACATATAATCAAAATATTTCAAATTGTCAACAACGTCTCCACATTATCAGAGTCAGCATGCACGCAATACACAGAACCCAATAAACCAGCGATTTTTAGCCTTGCTCATCTCCTGGCGCACATATGCTAATCATCAAAATGCTGCAGCACACCAACAAATACGGTTTTTGCCAATCCAACAACAACAAAAAAATAGGTAGAATTTTGACTAATTCACACGGGGCGGCTATTGTTGTATTGGCTGTTGTCATATTTTAAAAATTTTTTTATTGATTTCAGAGTAGAAGGGAGAGAGAGAGATAGATACATCAATATGAGAGAGAAGAATTGATCGGCTGCTTCCTGCACGCCCCCTACTGGGGATCGAGCCCGCAACCCGGGAATCGAACTGTGACCTCCTGGTTCATAGGTTGATGCCCAGCCACGCCAGCTGGGCTGCTGTCATTTTCAATTTGCCATCTGAGGGAAAAGGTCGGTGCCCCGACTGAACAGTTGGGGGTTGCAAGTGTTACCTGTGCTCGCGGGGCCTGGGCGGGAAACCGCTTCCTGCACCACAGGCGGGGACGCCCCCCGAGTCCGGGTCTGAGGAGGGTCCACCGTGTTTGGTGGATGAGCCTCTTGTTTCTTTTCATCCCTGTTTCCTCCTGGGTGTTGTTTTAGTCCAATTAGTCCTACCAGTGCCCTGACCGGGGAGGACACAGGCCTTGGGGGCTAAGTGGCTGCACCCGTGTTCGGTGAGTTGCCAGCCCAGAGGCCGGGCAAAGGGGCCTGCAGCCTGTCCCCCAGGTCCCCACCGGCCACACAGGAGGGTCCTGCCTGTTCTCCCCTCCCTGGGGAGCCCGGGTCACCTGACTGCCCTGCACTGACCTCGGCTTCCTGCTTTTCTCCCACGAGGCTGCAGGCGGCTGCGGAGCAGGTTCAAAGGGCTCCGGCACACGGAGGCCCGGGCGCAGCTCGGTGATTTAAGTGGAAATGACCAGGAACATGTGGCTCTCATTTCCCCCGGAATCCACAGGGGACGGCAGTGCAGGGGAACGTGCCTGCACACACAGCGTCTCCTTGCCCCGAAGTGGCTTGGATGCTTCACAAATTCTCAGTGAAGTCACCCCTCCTCTCCCCGGCCCCGCTCAGCTGGGCCCCAAATCTGTGCAGGATGCACTACTGGGGGCCGTGACCTTGTGGGAAAGGGGGGAGGGGGGAGCCAAACAGAGGAGGTGGGGCGGGAGCGGGTCCCATAGGCTCTCCCAGGAAGACGGTCCAGCGCCCCTCCCTCCGAGGGACCCCGTCCTAGGGACCTGGCCAGTCTGGCCACCTCGCTCCTCCCCCTGAAAAATAACCACTGGAGTCACACACGGGGCGGGACACGAGGGGAGAGTCCTGGCCCCCCTGTGTCAGACGGGACCCCTTCCCAACAAGCAGCCACGTCCCAGCTCAGGTAGCCAGGCCCGGCCGGCAGCTCCTGGCGTGGAGCAGGCAGGGCAGCAGGGTCCCGGGCAGGAGAAGGCGCTGGGGGAGGAAGAGGAAGCAGGAGAAGAAGAGGAAGGGATGTAAGAGGGGCAGGAGGGCAGCGGGGGGAGGGGTCGGAGTTGGAGGGGAAGGCACCGGAGCCAGTGCTGGCCTGGGCCAAAGACACCCTTTTAAAGGGTCGGGCCTCCAGCTTGGACCCCATCCTGCAAATCAGCTGCTTGAATCCTGTGTGTGTGTGTGTGTGTGTGTGTGTGTGTGTGTGTGTGTGTGTGTGTGTTTTTCCGGAACAGCTGCTTCCAGTGGCTTCTCAAGTTTGGCTTCGGGAAGCTACCACCGCAAAGCACTCTACAAACCAATTTTACACTTAATAAAGTTTAACTATTCAATATTTTTCATTTTAAAATGAAATAACAGGCCTTTAAAAGAATATTTCTCTTTTTAGTGACACCCGTGCTGCTCTCCTCCGACGCAGATGGCATCCATGGCGCCTCCCTGTCTTCCTTGCAGCCGAAGGCGCCACGCGTCTCGTTTGCTCATCGTCACGGGATTGCTGCTCTCGGAAGATCTCACACCTGCTTCTCGGGGACTCTCCGGGTTCTGCCGTTATGACCATGGGGGCCGCTGCTTTCGAAATGGGTTTGGATGAGACTGCGGGGCTGTGGCCGGGCTTCAGAGAGCCCCGCATGGGCATTGGCCTTCTTGCCGCGGTTTCCCGAGGGGGAGACGGTAGCTGTGCCTGGGGCAGGGGCATGGGACGAGGGGCTCAGGGCGCGTGGGGCAGCCTTGTCCCCGCGTGAGGGCAGTGTTCGGGGCTTCTGTCTCAGTGTGGGCACAGCATCGGAAGAGGTGTCTCCTGAATTCCCTTTTTCGGGAAGCGCAGAGCGAGGGCAGGTCCTGCCTGGACATTTCTCTGCGGCAGCACCGCCTGGCAGAGACGTCTGCCCTGATGGGAACGCCCACGCCTTCCCCGTCCACGACGACACCTTTCCCTCCTTCCCAGAGAAATCTTCCTTCGGGGGAGGTGTCGTCAAACCACTCATGGTGCTGCACCACGGCCACGGCCACGGCCACACTAGCCATCGCCATCGCCTGGGCCCCTCGGGCCTTTAGTGTTGCCCGTCTCGCCTCCAGCTCTCCTGGTGGCTTTTCTTCTCTCTCTCTCTCTCTCTCTCTCTCTCTCTCTCTCTCTCTCTGCCCTTTCTCAAAATTTTCTTTCTTTTCTTTCCCAAGGAGGAGCGTGGGGAGGAGAAGCCACTGTCAGTGGATAGAGAACCTTCTACCAGGGCCCTCAGGGAGCTCACTGGCAGCCGGCCCTTCTGTGCCAATTGTACTGGGGAGTCGCCTCGGAGCGGCGGGCTCCTAGGGTCACAAGGGACTCAGGGTCTCATTTTTTCTGAAGGAGGCCCGTCCCCCAGAATGACCTGCTCAGAACTCTAAGACGCCACGGTTGCCGCCTCCTGCAGCGCCGTGACGTAAACGAGCTGGAGTGTGTAATTGTCATTAGGTCCCCAACACTCTCTGCGCCCTTGCTCCCTGTGCCCGCGCGCCCCTCAAGTTCGGGAAATGCACCCGCGGCCGGTCTCATCGAGAGATTGATGCTCATTCTGTGTCAGAGGCCTGGTCCCCCGACGCCCCCATAAATTTGTCTTCTGGAAGACCATAAACATAATTCTGAGCATGGACGTTATTTAGGTTGGAATTAATTGCTTTTTCGGTTGTTTTCAAATATGCAAATTGGACTCGCTCAGGAACCCGGCCCATAAAAAGCAGTGTCCTCTCCAGGAGAGACTCCGATGCCCTTTGCCAAGGGGAGTGGGAAGAGATGACGCACATGCTTCCTCCTGCTGACCTTGTCCTGACCTTGCTGGGGTCCTGTGTTGCTTGGTGCCTCTCTGGCTTCACCTGCGGCCCACGCTGACCTGGGCTGTGGCGGGCACGGTGGGGTGAGCGCTGGGCCAGCCTGGGGCCGCGGGAGCCGTTTCCCAGGTGACCCAGGTGAGGAGGCAGAAGGCTGGGCTGTCCTTGGTGTCAGCCGACCTCGGGTCTTCTCCCCAGACTCCCCAGGGAGGTCGGAGAGACGCTGCTTCGAGCCGCCAAGGCCCCGCGGCCTGGCTCTGAGAGGAGACCCCGGGGATCTGCTGGGGGACGTGGTGCCCCCTGACCACGACTTCTGTAAACATACTGCTGAGGAACACCCCCGCTTCCCTGTCCACCTTCTGAGCCTGGGCCGCTCCACATAGCAAGGTCCGGTGCCTTCTGGGCTGTGCCCCTGGGCTCCCTGAGCTCGGCCCTGAACCCACTGCCTCACGTTCTGGGGTCAGGCCCAGGGACGGGCAGCCCGTGGGGTGCTGAGCCCATGGTCACTGCTGCTCAGGGGTGTCTGCCGGACCAGCGCCCCAAGCGCAGGACGGGCCTGGCAGGGTGGGTGCTGAGTGATGGCCTGTGTGAGTGAGTGGTGGGTACGCGGTGGGGGGCTGCGTGGACGGAAGGGTGCGGTGTCTCTGAGCCCACCCACGTGTCCCCTTTCTCAGGAGGACACCAGAGACGCCCCTTCAGCACCATCTGCACCGCTGGCCCAGGGTCCCTCAGAGGCTCCGTTTATCAGTCATGTGACCACGGGGCCGTGCACCGGATCAGACCCAAGCAGAACCAGCAGGAACTCTGTGTCCGCCAAACGCCAGAGGCCAGTCTGGACACCGGAGGCGGAGCATGTGTTTCACAGAGATTCTGTAAGGCCACAGGAGGTGGTGACAGTGGTCCGGCACCACCCAGGCCCCTGCAGAGCCCAGGCAGGCCAGCAGTGGCAGCGGGGATGCGGGCTTGACCAGGGGCGGTACCCCAGCAGGACACGCACCCTCCTCGCTTCTTTCCTCCTCTCCTGACTCCTATGCCTCCCGCTGGCCGGACATGCCGGGAAACCTGCAGAGGGGAACCTGGGCCAGCGGCCGTGGCCTCACAGACGGAGGGGTGAGGACAGACAGGCCAGCACCCCTCACACTCGACACTGAAATCGATGAATATTTAAATACATCTGCAATGTCACATTCTTTCGTTCTGCCAACAACGGCAAATGAACGTGTATACATGATGAATAAATGATGCGGCGTGTGTGCTCTTTAATACGCCCGATGGGGCGGGGGGTGTGGGGGGCGCGCCGGGGACAGTGAGGTCTTAACGCGACCCTCCCGACACAGCTCTGCGCGCCCTTCCCGCCTGGATTCCCTGTCTTCAGTTGAATGACTTTGGGCAAATCAGTTCAACCAGTTTCTTCATTTAAACAAAGTCACGTCCGTTTCCCAGGGTCCCTGTGAGGTTGAAATGAGACTGTGCCGCACACGTGCCCGGAGCCCCCCGGACATGGTGGGGCTGTCTGGGTTCCAGGGTCACGCTGTGCCAGAGGGGAGGGCAGAGAGGTCCCTGTGCCCCTCCTTGTCATGGGCGTCCTTGACCTGAAAGCCCGCTCCGTGGGCCCCGGGTGAGGAGAGTGCGGGAGGCATATGTCACTGGCCAGGACGCTCGTCTGCGAGACCTGGCGTCCCCACGTGCTACTGAAGCCACGGAGCCCGTGTGCTCTGCAGCAGCAGAGAGCGAATACACCAACTCCCCGAAAAAACTAGAAAACAGTCTAAAATGCCAGGATGATGCCAGTCCCCAGAGATGCCCCCCTGGGGACAGAGAGGTTGTGGTTTTTCTTTCAGGTTTCTTGTATGTGTTCAGTGAGTAGGAGAGGGGAAGGGAGAGGAACACATTCGTTTACATTGGCCAGCATTTATATCCTGTTTTGTTTCACTTAACATTTTAGAAGACTCTTCCTGTGCCAATACGTTTTCTTCAAAAACATGTTTTCTAGGAGGGATGAGTCAGAGTGCATTCACATCCCCTCTCTAATTCTTTCTCATCTTTCCCCAGCTTAGCCATTGCCAAGAAGAGAACTCTCGCATACCCGTGAGGTTACGTTCCCTCTTTTGCTGTACAATTGTGACTGTTTTTCCTCCGATGCTTTTTGTTTTTAACTTATTATTCACGATCTTTTTTGACGTACGGAGATTACATTTTGCCCTGGTCCAGCAGGCCAGTGCGTCTCCATCACTTTCCTTCCGTGGCCAGAAAGGCCACTCTCACTCTCAGGTCCGCTTTTCTTCTAGCTCTTCTGTGAGTCGTGTTTCCAGTGTTACCTTCAGTCCAGCCAGCGACCTGGACGCTGCTGAGTGGCACAGTCCTGAGTGTGGCCCGGGATGTTTGTTATCCGACTGCCCCTAAAATGCAAAGTGTCCCCCGTCAGCACCTCGGCCATCGATCGGGAGGCCTGGCAGTTGCTGGTGCTGAAGGTCTCGCTGGCTTGACTTGCAGGCCCGTTCTGTAGGTTTGCATCTGTTCCCACCACCGCCTGCGGCCACCTTCGGCGTACAGCCTGACGTTCTCTGGACTCCGCGCCCCACGGCAGCACCTGGTGTTGTCGGCACCCACCCCTCCTCCCCCTGGGGCCCGGGTGAACGCACACAGGTTCCTCCTCTGGCACCCTCTGGCGTTGGAGCCAGGGAGGCAGCCCTTAGTGCCGCAGGGCTTCCCCTACTGGGCCTCGTCCTGGGAGTTTTCTTCTGTTGTTGGGACGCAGAATAAGACTGTGTCTTACAAACAACACAGCGTCTCGGCGTCGAGGACGTGTGTGCGTCCTGTACCCCACACAGAGCGCCCCAGGTTCGGTCTCGGGGTTACCCAGCCAGGCTCACTGCTCTGCCTCCTGTGACTGCCCCACCCAGAGGGGCTGTGAAACTTGTTTTGCGTTCTGTTGCTGGAAGGTTGGAGGGACAGTTTCTTCTTCATGGCTCCTTCTGTAATGTTCTTGGGTACTTTTTTTTTCATTCCATATTTACCTTAGAATTAATGTTTCGCATTCTCACACATCATCCATACCAATAGGTGAATAATTTTTTAAAAAGCTTTGCTGGGATCTTGATTGGCTCTTATTAACCCTGTAAACGAATATGGGAGAATTGGTACCTTTACAATATTCAAAAGCTAATGTATTTTCTAATCAAAGCTTGGCACATGTTATCATTTTAAAGACTTTTATATTTTTGTATCATTAAAATTTTATTCGTATGAGATTTTTCATATTTCTGGTTAATGACTTTTTTTCTAGTTATTTTGTGCTGCTGAGAAAAAAAATTCCCTTTTCATTAATTTTCTATTTGGTTATTTTTGGCATACAGAACAGCTAATGATTTTTGTATTTGGATTTTGTAACTAGCCACCTTTCTGAATTTTCTTAATTTTTCTCAAATGATATTTTCATAATTTTAAAGTACCATCAGCTTTTCAATTGATCAAAATTTTAAATAAAAATTCTTTAGGAAAACCAATGAAATACTGCTGTGTGAAATGAATGCATTGTTTGCAAAAATGCATTCTGGTATTTAAAAAACTCTATATCTCCTAATGAAGGAGGTTAGATTTTATAAGCAGAACAATCACATTATTGGAATATAATAATAGTATCACTCATTCCCCTAACTTCTCCTCTTGTCTCTTACATGTTATTGTATTGGCTAACATTAGCGATAGTGTTCTTGATTTTAATGAGAGCGCCTCTAGGGTAGTGGTATTTATTTTTTTAAATATATTTTATTGATTTCAGAGAGGAAAGGAGAGGGAGAGAGAGAAACATTAATGATGAGAGAGAATCAGGGATCAGCTGCCTCCTGCACGCCCCCTACTGGGGATGGAGCCCACAACCCGTGCATGTGTGCTGACCGGGAATCAAACCTTGACCTTCTAGTTCATAGGTTGGTGCTCAACCACTGAGTTAGGCCGGCTGGGTGCATCCTTCGTTACTAATCACTGTTCCAGAGTCATCCTGGGGGGGAAGGTCAGGGTCAGCAAAGAACTGCTGAGTCATCCCAGGGTGGGGGAAAGGTCAGGGTCAGCAAAGAACTGCTGAGTCATCCCAGGGTGGGGGAAAGGTCAGGGTCAGCAAAGAACTGCTGAGTCATCCCAGGGTGGGGGAAAGGTCAGGGTCAGTGAAGAACTGCTGAGTCATCCCGGGGGGAAGGTCAGAGACAACACAAGCCAGGCGCCCTGGGAGCCAGGGTGAGGGTCCCTCTCGGTCAGTGGCCGTGTCCTGGACGTGCTCACATAGGCACCACGTAGGCCACGGCAGTTTCAGACCCGCAAGGTCCACATGGCCTTGGTTTCCGCAGAGGTGGGAGCTCAGAGCAAGTAACGGCCACAAACACGGCTCCGATGGACCCATGTCCAATGTCAACCTGGGGCTGGGACCCCTTCAGTACCTGCCCAGTCACCAGGCAGGGAGGGGCCAGCCATGGAGTCCCGAGTGAGGTCTCTCCTGAGAGCCCTTCATTTTAAAGAACAACCGTGAGGCATTTCATTTGGTTTTAGGAGTCACTGTTTGGCTTCGTCTAGTTTGTGATTTAAAATTAAAACAAGAAAAAGCACACACTTTTAAAAGAGTGTAAACCACGCTTACAGCAATGGACTTGGTGCATTTTATCTGCCTTCAACACAGTGAGGGGGACCCAAGTTGGGATGAGAGTGGAATGGGGAGGGGGGCTGGAAAGGTGAAGAAAGCTGCCCCTCCGTTCGGCCCAAGTGCTGCTGGGAACCGGCCCTGCCCGCCCACGTGGGCACCTGCACCTAGCCCCGACGGAGCCACCGCGGTTCCCCGCCCTCCCCAGCTTCTCCTAACGCTGCCACCTGAGACAAAAGAAAAACCATTCTCATCGGGATTCGTGCGATCTTTGTCCTGTTTCTGAGTTCTGTTAGAAATTAGGATTCTTAAAATTAAATGTAACCAGAGGCTCTCTCAGCTCCCCCACACCCGGCCCCTCTGTCCTGCCAGACGCTGCTCGCGCCTCCTGAGCAAGAGGAGGAATATTCGTTCAGTTTCAAAACATAAAACCCAGACAGAAGCATGTCCTTCTCAGGTCCTTAGCATTCCGAACGCACCTGTGTTAAAATATGAAGAAATAAAACAAATATAAATTATGCATTTTCCAACTTAATTTAAAATGCATTATGCTCTGCTTTGTTCTCGAGAATTAGTCTTATTAAGGGGACAGATCTGCATGGATTAATTTTGAGTCAGTTTATTCACTTCTTTGTAATTCAGTGGCAAGGATTTTTGTCCCCAGGCATCAAATTAATTTTTTTTTATTTTACTGTAAGTAACACAGAGGAAATAGAGCCCTCTTTTGTTATTTCTTTGTTTACCGAGCAAGCAACACAGTCTCATATCAGGAATCCGCCCAGTCTTACACCTCTCCCTGCAAAGGACAAAACTTTCTGAATGATCTTTAAAGCCACATACCCGGTTGTCACAACATCGGAGGTGGACACGATGACACCATTATCCCCTCCCTGCTGTTCCCCTTCGGCGCCCCACAGGCCCACCCCTGCCCCCAGCTCGCCCTCGGGGTCCCAGCCCCGCCTCCCCAGTAATTTTGGCAACATGCACACGGATATTTTATGATGACTTAGAATATGTACCAGATCATCGTTTTTAAGCATTGTTTTAGTACAGTCACTCTTTGTTCCGCGTAGACGTTTTAAATCTTCGGAGTTTTTTTCCACCCTAAACTGAGCAAGAAAACAGTCTGCATTCTTAATTAGTCTTCTTTAAACAAAATGCCCTTTCATGTGCGCTAATAAAGACCGAGGATCTCGCTCCCTTGTTTAAACAAACGCTGGCCGCGGTGTAAAACTGCACGAGACGCGATGCAGATCCAGTTGCGGGCCTGGAGTGGGGCGCGGAGTGAGCCGTGCCATAATAAGCAGATTTTAATGATTTACTATAAATCAGCATTTTTGCCCTGTCAGGGAGATTGAAGAGGCAGACAGCTCCTCACATGTCTGCCGAGCAAATGTCTTTCTGATGAATCATGTGCCCTGAATCCCTGATCACAACACAGACGCACATCCCCACAATGAGGAGGCGCACGGCTCCGTGGCCCTCGGGGGAGCGGGCTTCCTCCTGTGGCTGCTCGACCCCCCATGGCCCTCCTAGGGTGCAAGTGTGAGCGGGGTCACCGCTGGTGGATGCCCGGCCACCCCACTTCCGATGAGACCGAAGGAGAAGGGGGAGAAAGGCTGTCATCGCAAGCCTAAATGTGAAGCATGTCTGGCACATCCCTGGCCTGCATGGCTCAGTGGTTGGAGGGTCAAGGGCTTGATTTCTGCTCAAGGGCACGTACCTGGTGCAGGTACAATCCCTGGCCCCTAGTCAGGGCTCGTGCAAGAGGCAACCAATCGATGTCTCTCCCTTCTCTCTCTCTCTCTCTCTCTCTCTCTCTCTCTCTCTCTCTCTCTCTCTCTCTCTCTCTCTCTCTCTCTCTCTCTCAAAAAATCAGTGGGGAAAATACCCTCAGTCCTCTGGTGAGGGTTAAAAAAGGAAGAATTTGGCCACAGGATCCCGAGGAAACCGGAGCTGGTGCTGGTTGGGTCAAATACTTGCTTGGTCCAGGGCAGCTCTTCCTATGGCCTCCATCTCCTGGCTCCCCCATCAGCATCTAATGAGGGCCCCAAATATGGCCTTTCAGGGGCCAGAGGACCAGGCTCAACACCTGCTCAGACAGAGCCAGCCCCGCACCAGACACGAGGCGCTCAGGCACAGTTTCCCCATCGGGAAGCCTCCCCATCACCCGTGGGAAGCATGCACAGCGCCCTCAGGCCGCCGGAGCAGGTGTGAGCGGGGTGCACCTGGGCACACGGGGCAGGCCAGGAGGGGGTGGGGGAAGAGGACAGGACAGGCTGGGCAGCCTCACAAAGGCTGAGTGTGAGCGAGCACAGACCTGTCCACACGGCAGGGCCACAGGCCGAGCGCTGAGCGCCGAGCGCTGAGCCGTTGAAGGCAAGTTTCAGCCACAAGGCAACCTCCACCCAGGGAAAGCAGGCCCTCTCCTGGGATGGCCACCTGCATGAGGAGCAGGAAGATGAGCTCGCTCGAGGTCAGAGTCAAGGTCAAGTGGATGTCAGCGAGGGGCCAGCGTGCTGAGGGGGGGCAGGCTTCTGGCCATGCCTGGACGTCCACCTCTGGCTCTGACATCCATGGGGACACGGACCATGGGTATCAGCAGGCACACCATTCCCACGATCTCGGCAAATAAAGAAGAGGAGACTGGGAACCCCCGGAGTCACTTGAGAAAGATGGGAGCGCGTACGCCTGTTTCTTCGACTGTAACTTCCCCATTTACCGCTGATTTCCCCACTGCTCGCCTGCAGTGTGTACATTTAGCCCGGAATTTATCTTCACTATTTGTACATATTATGCCGGCGGCACATCCATCCTCATGAAGCCCCCGCTCGGCTGGGAAACGGCCTCCGCGCGGAAGGGTCCACCGCCCCGGCCTCAGCAGCCCGTGTAGCCCATGTAGACTCAGGTGGGAGCCCACGCCCCACCCCGGTGCCCACGGCTGTGTGTGGGGCGCAGTGTCTCCGAATGGCACCTCTGATCTCTGCGAGTTGCTGGTGCCCGTTGTCTGTGGATGTAAAAATCAATGGCTTTTATTTTGCGCTGCGAATGGAGAGAGGGAGGGGAAGAGGGGCCGGGTTGCAGATGGAAAATCATGAAAGAGTCACGTTGAGAAATAGCAGCATGCTGCACTCAAACATGTATTCCCAAGGGGAGAGCTATGTTTTCTCCTTGAAACATGGTGGTGTTTAATGTCATGGTCAGCGAGTTAAAACGAGGAACTGTACCGAGGGGTGAGGAGCTCAGGGTGCGGTCCAAGGCCAGGCCTCGCCTGCTCGGGGCGGAGACGGGAGCGGGCTGCCGCGAGCGGGGTCCCTCTCGGGGTGTGTTCCCTCCGGGCCTTTATTTTCTTAAAAGAGGGGAAAGGCCTCAAAGTGCTGATTTGTGCAGAAAAATCTGCAAACGGACGGTTCTGCTCGCGCACACTGTCTTCAACGGACCCTCCTCAAACGCATAATGAGGTATTTATTTCCCACGTCCTCACATCTTTGCAGTAGCTAATAAGATGCAGCCCGTTTGAATATTAATATAATAAATGATTAAATTAAACAGCAAGATTCAGCCTCAGAAATAGCCTCGATAGGTCCCCGGGGGTCACTCACACCGTCTCCGTTTCTCCCCACAGTTAACAGAGAGCGAAGGACGAGCGCGGAGCAATATTTGTCTTAGGAAACGTGGGGTTTTATGTGGCGCTGTTCGGTTTTACGACTGCGCGGTTTGAATCCTGGGCCCAGAGCTAAGGGAGCCGGCAGCTGCCCGTCCTGCCCACGGCTTGCTGGGCCCAGGGATGTTGCCGCCCGGCCAGGCCCCTCTGACGTCCGGTGCGGCCTGTGCGGTGCAGAGGGCCCGGGTACACTTACAACACGATGAGAAAGCCCAGAAACTGCCTCTGCATTGCACATGCCCAGGCTTCCCGGCCTGTCTGTGAGGCTGTGTCGCGGCTCCACGTGGCGCATGGGCCTGGCTGAAAGGCACAGCCAATGCCGGGTGAGGGCAGAGACAGCTGTGCAGGAGGCCGTGGCCAGGAGCCTCCCCCCAACCCCCCCCCCCCAGCCCTGCCAGCACAGAAAGGAAGGGGCCACGTCGGCAATTATAATTGGCCATTATTCCAATAAAGGTGTTTCCCTTTTTAAATTAGTGCATGGAACTGCACACTCCCCAAATCCCAGGACCCGGGAAGTGTTAATAAACATCTGGCCTTACTTTTTGCTTAATTAGCATTTCTCGGTTTGGACGCAAGTCTGTTTATGGAAAACAAAATGTTCTTGCATAGCCTGGCCCCTCAGAGCACTCGCCCTCACCCCCCTACGCCCCCTGAGCTGCCCAAGAGGAGAGGTGCCCTGGGCCTGGTGGGCAGGGCTCAGGAGGTCACAGTTCAGTTCCAGGTCAGGGCACATGCCCAGGTTGTGGGCTCGATCCCCAGTGTGGGGCGTGCAGGAGGCAGCCGATCCATGATTCTCTCTCATCATGGATTTCTCTCTCTCTCTCTCTCCCTCTGCCTTCCTCTCTGAAATCAATAAAAATATATATATATATATTTTAAAAAAAGAAAAGGTACCCGCACAGGTATGCATGCTTAACGTCATCAGGCCCAGCTCACCCATGGTCTAACAACCTCACCTCATCACGCTGCTCAGAAATATTCGCATTTTCCCAACAGAAAAGAGAGATGCTGAAGCGTGGAGGTCAGCTTGGCTAAAACGACATTAGTGCGCCTCGAGCCTGCCCCGGCCATGTCAGCACTGCCCGCGGCCCACGCCTCCCACCCGGCCCTCCCAGGAGCCGCCTTGGCAGGAGGTGATGGGTACCCCGTAACCACTGTGGCAAGGCTCCACGGTCTAAATTCGATAAAAGAAAAGCAGGAAGAAAACTCAAAGATAAGTGGGACAAAGTAAATCAAAACCCATCATCTCACCAAACTGCACTCACATCTGATGCCGTTTTTTGAAATTAAGGTCAGTTTTGTGGACCGAACAGGGAGGCGTCGCTCTCTGCCGTGGGCAGCGGGACAGCCCGGGGGGAAGATTTATGCCCGAGGCTGCAGATGCGGAGGGAAGATAGGAGAGATCAAATGGGCGCGTGTGATAACGGATGAAGAATGGTCCCCGCAGCCCATAAATTAATTGCGAGCAGGAGGTTGTCATTATTTGAACATGCTTGAAGATCAGGTATGGGGTCCAGATGGCTGAGGACAGATAGGCCCACAGAGTTTGAGGAATTGATGACTAAAAATGCAACGAGATCGTATAGAAGTGAATGGCATTGGGTGCGTTGGAGGAGGAGTGTGATAAGGGCCCAGAACAGATCCGAGAAGCACAGCCCAGGGCGGACCCAGCATCCCCGGGACAGTGGAGGCCAAATCAAAGCACAAAAGCCCAAGTGCCCAAGTGGGGAGTCAGCCCTGGGCGGGGCGGGGCTGCGGACACAGACCTGCATTGCAGACGGGATTCATTGAAAAGGATGTAATTTTTTCAAGCGGCTCAGCTTTGGGGCCTTCTGCAGCAAATACCTCACTTCCCCTACTTTTTAAAAAATATATTTTTATTGGTTTCAGAGAGGAAGGGAGAGGGAGAGAGAGACAGAAACATCAACGATGAGAGAGAATCATGGATCGGCAGCTTCCTCCACGCCCCACACTGGGGATCCAGCCCACAACCCAGGCATGCGCCCTGACCAGGAATTGAACCCTGACCTCCTGGTTCCTAGGTCGACGCCCAACCCCTGAGCCACGCCTGCCAGGCCTTTCCCCACGTTTTAAGAAATGTTCTGGCCGAAACCGGTTTGGCTCAGTGGATAGAGCGTCAGCCTGTGGACTAAAAGGTCCCAGGTTCGATTCCGGTCAAGGGCATGTACCTTGGTTGTGGGCACATCCCCAGTGGGGAGTGTGCAAGAGGCAGCTGATGGATGTTTCTCTCTCATCGATGTTTCTAACACTCTACCCTTCTCCCTTCTTCTCTGTAAAAAATCAATAAAATATATTTAAAAAAAAGAAAAAAAAAAAAGAAATGCTCTGAAAGGGGGCTGTGCCGAGACGGCCCCGCCCTGCAACAGGGTCAGGCCTGCCCTGAGCTACTTCCGCTCCAGGAACATCAAGCATGATCTGGGAGGGCGGCTGGCAGCCCGAGCTTTTCTTTGGGGTGAGGGAGGCTGAAGGGACACCCCCACTGATCTCCCAGCCAGGGAGGCGGAACTTCCTGTGCAGGAGGCCTGGTGCCCAGGTTGGCCTGGCGCCCTCCTCCCAGCCCGGCCACTGGTTCCTGCCCTGAGCGGTGCCTCTGAGCAGCGGGACCCCAAATGAATCCAAGCTGGCCTCAGATTCTCCCCTTTCCCTTCCTTCCGTCCTTCATTCTATTTTGTCCTTTTTTTTTTTTTTTTTTTTTAACTAGAATCCCTTTCTTCCCTTCCTTTCACGTTCCTCCCTCCCCTTTAAAATCATTACCCC
Organism: Ia io; assembly: GCA_025583905.1. NCBI lineage: Eukaryota > Metazoa > Chordata > Mammalia > Chiroptera > Vespertilionidae > Ia > Ia io. Next base: position 6,924,033 of record JAJQQW010000021.1, read on the forward strand.
CTGTAGCTTCCCCAGACCCTGGGAATCCAGGCGAGGAAGCAGCGGCCCGTGTCTGTGACTCCTCAGCACACAGAGCACCTACTGAGGGGGAGACCCCGTCTGAGCCCAGCCCGGGGGCCGAGCCTTCAGGACAGCAGGGGACAGCGTGGGGGCCACACGGCTAAGGAGCCTCCCGGGAGCTAACCCTGCCCCTGGGCGGGGTGTCAGGATGTCTCTTGCTCCCGGGCGGTTTTAATGTGACCCCTCTGTTCCTCTTCTTAACACACATGGCATGTTTTGCCCTCCAAGCACACAGTTGCTGTTGGCGTTCAGAGAGATCATGAATGTTCTGCGTGGAGACAGGATTCTGGGTGCACGTAGCGCTGGGCCCGGGGTGGCCACTTCCTCCCAACACCCCCAGCCCCACACCCCACGCTCCAGGCAGCGGATTATCGGTGACAAAGGACACACGCCACAGTGCACCCCACTGCCCTGGGGGCACCGGGCACAGACTGAACCGGCATGCCGTGCCCATGTGTGTGCATGAGAACTGTGTGTGTGTGCGCGTGTGCGTGTGCATGTGGAGCAAAGATGTGCTTCTGTGACAGAAGGAAGGCAGGGCAGAGGTGTCTCGTCACCGTCCCCTCGCATGTCGCCGAAGGCGCATTCATCTGCGAAGAGACTCCTGTGGATGAACCCCACGTGGACCCCGGTGGGGGGTGCCCAGGGGCTGGGGAGCCATCCAGACGGGACGCTGGCCAGCAGGAATGACCAGGCCACGCTGTCTGGGGATTTATTCTGCGTCTTTGTCCTAAAAGACAACCCTCCCACCCCCCCGCCGCCTGACAGCGAGGAGGGGACACAGGCCTCTGTGCGCGTGGCAGTGGCTCTGTCTTCGTTGGGGCTAAAGGGTGAGGCCAGCGGAGAAATGGACTTGTGTGGTTTCAGCAGCAGTGCAGCACCGACAGCCAGGCCGAGTGTGTGCAAAGGAGGAGTGATTCTGGGAGACGCTCCGGTTGCGCAGGGGGAATGTTAAACAGTTTCACCACCGAGCAAATCAGACTTATTCCAACATGCATCCTGCTTGCCGTTAACTAAAGTGAAGTTGCTGGAATCCAGCTGTCGCCTCGGAGCAGGGTGGGGGCGGGGCGCGTCCTCCCAGTTCAGAGCCTGCGCCATCGGAGAGGCAGCGGGGCACGCTATGGATCTTTTTAAAATACAAATTTGGCAGATTTCACATGATCCAGCCTGCGTTTCGGGACGGTGGGGATGCGGCTCGCATGATTTATTCAGAACGAGGTCTGCTTTTAGCTGCGTGCGAGGCTCCCGTTTGCTCTCCAACATGTGCTGGGTGCTCGCTGCCCCCGCTGCGCACAGCTGCGAGCTGCTATTTTTTGGCAATTTTTGTGCCGGGAGGTGGTGGGTGTCTCCACCACTCACCTCTCTGTGCCGAGGCCTGTGCTGTGGTTTCCCCTAAACTTGGGGAAATAAGTCACTCTGCACCGTGACCTCCGCTTCACTCGGCTGGGCGCAAGCGGAAGTTTAAGGCACACTGCCAAGCGTGACAGAGACAGCGCAGGCAAGGGGGCAGGGGGGAGTAGGGGGGGCGGGGGCCTCCGGGAGTGTATATCAAACCCGGCCAGGCCCAGTCCTGGTCAAACGGAGTGGAGCCGGGGTCTGGGAAATGCCGGCAAGAGGGACAGGATGCGGGACCAGCAGTGTCTCGTGTCATCTGCGGAGGAGGCGCCGGCCCAGCCGACGGGGAGGACCCGCTCAGGGGGCACGAGTCTCCAGCAGCAAGTCCCACGCTGGCGCGGCCACTGCCCCCACGTCCCCCACACCCGCTGGATGGACCCAAGGCCACAGCTCGCCGGCCGTGTGCACACATCACATGGAAGGGAGCCGCCTGAGTGTTTATCGGATCCAGGCAACCACGGCGATGGCATCGGATGGTGGGTGATTTATCTTCCCGGGGCCCTGGGTCCAGTGGAATATGGTGGGTACACCCTCCTCGGGGTCTGCGGCCGAGAGGGGTGCAGGCCTGGCCCCCACTTATCGGAGACACACTCTCCGACTTGCCGTGAAATTGAATCTTCCCCTCACCCTCTCGCTGACGTGGAAAATATATAATACAGGAAATGATGAATGCAGTTATAAACTCCACCTGAGATAAGATTTAAGTATTCATATTTCTATCATGTTAATACAACACGATAAACCGCGAGGCAGCCTTGACCAGGGCATTTGTTATTCTGTCCAGCCCTCGATTATTCTTTGTCCAAACACAATCGAGGGGCCTGCCGTGAGGCCGCGGCTCCTCCAGGCGGTGTTCCTGGGAGATAACACGCCGCCTGCAGGGTCGGCCTCGGGCCTGGACAGTGCCCTGGGCGCTGAGCAGATCCAAGTGGCAGACACTAGTGCGACCTGTGGGCCTCCTCCCCTTATAAGAAGGTCTCCGTGCAGGAAGCCTGATTTGCCACAAGCAAAGCCCGTTTTGCCACACGGTCACCTGTGTCTGTGGAGCAGCCGTTCCTGCGGCTCCTAGCACCCCACTCCTCTCTGTCCCGCTGCCCACCCAAGGCCCCGCTCGCCACCCGCCTCAGCGTGCTCACGCCTCCGACGAAGCCCACCCTGACTCCCAAATGCCAGCAGCACAGCTTATGCTAAAGCACACGCACGGAGCTGGGTGCCTCGAGATCGCTGCCCTTTGCCGGCAGGGGGCCTCCCTCGGGGTCTGGGGAGGGGTGGACGGGCCCTGGCTGCCCAGCAGGGTGTGGGTCAGGTGTGTGCCCAGGAGCTGGGAGACCCTGAAGGAGGGGCCTCACCTCTCTACGCCTGGAGAGGGATAACGCCCCCACCTCCCAGGGCTGGTCTGCGACCCCCGACAGGACATAGCGAGTCCCCAGCTTCCTGGAGAGCTCACCATGGCGGGCGCTCACTGTTCTCCAATGGGGGGGCTAACCGCGAGAATGGGGGAAACGAGGTACCCTGGGGTGCGGTGGGGAGCCCAGCCCTCCATGGGCGACTCAAGCTGTTTGCCTTCTGGAACGGCCCCTGAGGCTGGACTGCGGGACTGATGGGGGCCCGAGGGCCTTCCTCCGACGCCACGGAGATGGACAGACGGACTCACGCTTCTCACGCGGAGACGAAGGAAACCCGTGTTTCCACAGCTGCCTTCCCAAACAAAACAAAACTGGCCCAACGAGCCCGCGTGTGCACAGGCCTGAGCATGACGGGTGCTCGGAAACTCCAGCTTCATCGGACGCACTCGCCCGGCAGGCGGGGCTCAGTGGGCGACCTATGAACCAGGAGGTCAGGGTTCAATTCTGGTCAGGGCACATGCCGGGGTGGTGGGCTCCATCCCCAGGGTGGGGCGTGCAGGAGGCAGCTGGCCCATGGTTCTCTCTCATCATCGATGTTTCTCTCTCTCTCCCCCTCTCCTTCCTCTCTGAAACCAATAAAAATATATTAATAATAATAAATAAAGACGCCGTGTCCCCTGCAGTGGGAGGGCCTGGGCCTGTGCTTCAGGAACACGGCTCGGGGCAGGACTCTGACCACAGCGTCAGGAGGGCTCTAAGGGCGGGGCCCAGCCCTGGACGAGCCGCCGCCCCCGAGGCTGGCACCTGTCCTCTCTCCTGTCTGGGGTCCTGCTTCTCCTCCTGGGCCTGAGATGGAGCAGGGAGCAAGGGAGGGTTTCCCAGGCAGGAGGGCCAGGTGTCAGCTCAGGGAGGACCCTTTTCTGAAGCTCCCAGCGGACTCCGAGAGAAGAGCCTTGTCTTCAAAGAACCAACGTCCAAATTAACCAGGAAAGGGGTCTATTTAGACATTTAGTCAAACAGGAAACGCACAGCAAACCCGCTCTTCGGTGGTGTCCTTCAAAGACAGGCCGTCATCATCACAGCCTGTGAGGATGTCAGAATCAAGATTACCCGGTGGGCATCGGCCGAGAGCTTCCCGCCGAGCAGGGTCCGCGTGAGTCTTCGTTGTGATGCAGAGGAATAAACCAGGAGGAGGGGGAGGGACGAGTGACGGTGTTCCTGCTCATTGTATGCAGCCCCCCAGGAAACAAGCCTGGTGGCTCAGTGGCCGAGGGTGTCACTGAATTTAGGGGGAAGGTGTGTGCATGTGTGTAAAGAATATTGTACATTATATGTTAGTTAATTAAACAAGTTGTATTATCTCTTACTACACATGCATGCACACACGCACACACATATATGCACACATGTACACACACATGCACACACAGCAGCAACTCTATGTTTCGGGTTTTCTAAGGTTTCCTTGTCTCTGGCACCGTTATTCCTGGGGAGCCTGGACTCGGCCCCGTCGTGTCACGCTCTCAAGCGTTGCCGGGAGAGAGGCTGTGACCCACCCCGAGCTCGGCGGTATTCTTGGGGTCCTGCAGGCCACGCTCCCATCGGGGTTCTTGGTGGGGCCATCCTACCATGTCCTCTTGTCCTGGCGTCTCCCGGGGAACAGGAGGGGGGGTCTTTGCCACTGTCCTGCTCTTACACCTGTGCTTCTGGGTGAAACCCCGTGGGTTTGGGGGGGGGGACGCTGCCATCCCTTCCTGTTTCCAGCCCCAATGAGTTTTTTTTTCCTTTTTTTTTTTTTTTTTTTTTTTTTTTTTTTTTTTTTTTTTTTTTTTTTTTTTTTTTTTTTTTTTTTTTTTTCTTTTTTTTTTTTTTTTTTGTAGCAGGAACCTCGTTGTCATCCGTGTTCTCGCTGGCCATGCCCACTGCGCACATGACCCCTACAAATCTGAGATGTCCGCGCTCAGCCAGGAGCCGCGGCCACGGGCACTCCATCCACGTGGTGACTGGCTCTGGAGGGGACAGGAGGGTCCTTATTTCGGAGAATTATGGGTTTCCAGGAACCAGTGGTCCTTTCATGAACCTGTGAGTTGGAATGTAGATCATGTCTGTCTGTCACCCGCGTGGCCGGGTGTGGGGGACCAGTGGGTGAGGCCTCCATGACCCAGTGAACCTGCACTGTGTGGGGCTGAGTTGGGCCTTCAGACCTTTGTCCTCAGTGGCAATTTGGGGCCTTAGTTTTGGGGCCTTAGTAGAAGTTATCACCACTTAGATCTTGTTATGCTGTCGAGGCTGAGCGTGAGGTCCTTGATACATGCAGACATACACATATACACACAGAAAGACACACAAACACAGATACACACAGACACACACAGATATACAGACACTTAAACACAGAGGCACACGCAGAGACACACTCACACACATATACACATATACAGACACACACACATACAAAGACACACATATACACAGACACACACAGATGCACACGCACGCACATCACTTTTTAAAGACGCAAAGTGCCCACCAGGCGAAACTCTGAAGTCAACGACGACCGGGTCAGCCGGGCCTCACAGTGGACAAACGCGCCCCGACCGCGTGCGGGCGTCGCCCGGCTCCCTGGAAGTGCCCCCCATTCCCGTCCTCTCCAGGGTCTGAGGACAAAGAGGAGCCTGCAGCACCGACACTGGCCTTCGGTGCAGAATCAGAACCAGCCCCGGAAAGGCCCCCAAATGCTCAGACACAGAGCAAACGTCCCTGATCCAGCCCAGATGTGGGGGGCTGGGCCATCCACAGAGACGGGAGCAAGCGTGTCCCCAGCGCCGGGCAGCAGGATGGCAGGAAGGGGCGAGGCGGCGTGGAGAGCATGGCTGCCCTGTCGCCGGCCCGTGCGCCCACAGGAGGAGCCGCTGCCCGCTGCCCGGCTGGCTGGCTCCCGCCAAACACTAACGCGGCGGCGGCGGTGATGGGGGCCGGGCGAGGAGACAGAACGGGGCAGCTGCAAATGAAAATCACCCTGGGGAAGGTTACAACCAGATAAAGTTTTCGACAATAAGATTCTGGAGACTGCTGACGGGAGCAAAGCTCAATATTTTAGTCTCAGTACAAATTTGCCTCAATCTTCTACAACTCCCTCGCAGCCTGCCCACAGCTGCACGCTGTAAACAACTAACAAATCTATTTCCATCAGCCCTGCTGATGCCAGGAGAAACGCGCCCGAGCAGAAGACGTGCACAGATGCGGGGCTCACCTGAGCCGCCTGCCCTCCCGTTGGCCTCTCTAACTTAATACCGCGGCTGCGGAGCGATTGGTCTCCTGGCAGAGGGCTGGCGCGCTCGCCGCCTCCTCCTCCCGCTAATCTGACAACTCCGATCCAAGAAGCATCCAGGGCCCAATTAGTAAGACACATCTTATCAGGGAGCTTATTTTGCATAACAGAATACAAATGACGAATAAAAATTTAATGTTTAATAACTTAGTACAAAGAGGGCTGTTGATGTGGAATGCCTGGGATTTTTATGGGGGCTGTCAGAGTTGTGATAAAACTGTTATATAGGAACACTTGGCAAAAAACAGCGCGGAATTTCTCAGTAATGGCGTGTGCATGCGATCGCATTAATTCTTGATGGGGAGCTAACTGGAGGCCTGGGAACCAGCCAGGTCGCCGTCCAGGCGGGCCGGAAGCGCGGGTGCGTGTGCGTGTGCATGTGCGTGCAAGAGTACGTGTGTGTGCGTGTGCACCTGCTCAGAGCGCCCGAGGGGGTGGCTGGACCTGCGCACATGTTTTGATCAGAGGGAGCGACCTGCACCTTAATGAGGACGTGACCGAGAAGGCGCTCAGCCCTCACAAGGGACGTGAGTGTGTCTTCCTGAGGCCACAGGACGGTCCCTTTCTACACCCGCCGCCTGGCGTGACGGGGCGAGGGCGGCAGGGCACTGGGCTCAGCTTGGGCCCAGCGTTCCCTGGGGATGGGTGGGCAGTGGCACAGGGGGCGGAGGCAGGCGGGTGAAAAGCCCAAGCCGCTCTCTCCGGCTCCATCTGTGCAGACCAGGCAAGGCTGCCGCAGAGGCAAGGCCCAGCTCCCCTGAGGTGTCCCCGACACCCCCAGTCCCCCCGCGCTCAGCCAAGGCAGACCCCTCGCTGCGCTCACTCCCGGGGAGAGCCTGGCTTGCTGGGCGGTGACGAGAGGCAGCTCTGGGGAGTGGCTGTGACCACACAGTGCTGCCCACGGAGGCACCCGCATGGAGGCTGGTGCCCAGCCATGCCCCTGCTCTGCCACACACTGTCAAGGCCCCTGGCCCTCGTGTCTCCCTCTGGAGCCGCAGCCACAGCTCTGCCTGGAGACCTTATGAAGGTCCCCTCACCGCCCCCCCCCATCCTCCACAGCCGGGCAGGGAGCAGCTGCTCAGTGCCCATCACCACAAACAGCCGGTGAGGCTACCCCTCACCGGGCGCCGGGCGAGGACTCAGGGTCCCAAGGGTGCTCTGGCCTCAGCCGAGGATACACCAGAGGCAGCGCCAGGAGGATGTCCTGCGCCAGGAGGGCCGTTCCCGCGTGACCACGCCTCTCACTTCAACGCCCCGCCCCTGTGGTACTCCCCGCACCTGTGGTACTCCCCGGCGGTTCTGTCATGTGTCTGCAGGGGGATCGGCCATGGTCACCCCGAAGGGTCTGTTTAATCTCACGGCACCTCGGGGACTCGTCCTCCAGCAAAGGTCACGGGACAGGCACCCACACCTCACATCCTGGTGTCCTCTACAAAGGCAGGCCCTCAAACCCAGGCCTGAGTCCGCAGAGCAAAGAAGCAGGTGCACTTGTGCCTTTGAGGCATTTGTGGGGGGCTGGAAACAAAAGCAGGATCTTGCGGGGTCCCCTTAGGAAAGGGGCAGCTCGGGAAGGTCTCCTGTCTCTAGGGGCAGGGGGGCCTGTGCGAGGTGCTGCCACACGAGCTCTCCCAGCTGCAAACGGGAGGCCTCTCCTGGCTGCAGAGCAGCGCCATGGAGCCGCTCAGCACAGCCCGGCGGAGTCGAGGGGACGTGAGCCTCCGTGTGGCTGCGTCAGAGCGTCTCTTCTGCCCACACCTCGGCTTGCTGAGCCCCCCACCTTCTCTGGCCTTGGCGCCCTCACCCAGGGCCCACATCTGGTGCCCCCCAGCCCCGTGTCTGCACAGGTGCAGGGCATGCACGTCTGCCCTCCCCGCAGCGCAGGGCACAGAGCACAGACTCCTCCCGCCTCTCCTCTTGTGACTGCTGTTCTCCCTAACGGAGCAAGCCTTTCTGCTTATGTTTGGTTTTTATTAAAAAATACTTTTATTGATTTCAGAGAGGAAGAGAGAGGGAGCAAGTGATAGGAACATCAATGATGAGAGAGAATCATGAATCGAGCCCGCAACCCAGGCATCGTAGGTAGACGCTCCACCACTGAGCCATGCTGGCTGGGCGGCTTCTGGTTTTAAGAAAAGAAATAGTGAGCCACTGAGCTGTAACACACACCGACGCCTTGGGGCGTTCTAACGGTAATCCCAGGAGGATGGACGGCCCCTTGACTTCAGAAGGATTTGCATCCGTGTGGCTGCTGTGCCCAGCCACACACAGCGTCCTCCTGGCCGGACGCACATGCCCACGAAGCACAGGGCCCTGGAGGGGACCAGGTGGGGGGTTGCCGAGGCCCTGAGCCGGCCGCCCTAATGCTGTGGGTTCCTGTCAGATCCTGGGGTGGGACATAGTTTTGAGTGAGGTGGATACGCATGGAGCCGACCCTTCGCTCCTCTCACTCCCACGCCACATCTCACCTGCGCAGGTGCCGCGTGGATCACACCCACCAGGCGCACACGGCGCTTCTGCGAGGCACCTCGCGGAGCGGCTCCTCCCTGGGACTTCAGGGCTAATGAACGTGGCCCTCAGCAGCCCCTGGCCTTTTCATAGTTCATAATGAAAATGTATGTTCATTTTTCCTTTAAAACTGTCTCGGGCTAAATGATACTGACGCTTTCAATTTTTAACATCATAATCAATAAGGCTGCATGTGCACACTTTGCAGAACCATCCGCTTGGAAGTCTGGAAAAAATCTGCATATGGCTGCAGCTTGCTGGCTGGAAGGCGCGCACTAAATCTTCCGCCTTAAAGTTTTACGGGCGTGTTATGAGTAAAAGTGCCTGGTCAGCCATCTGCCAGCGTCGTTCCCGGCGTCCATATTTCCAGCCCTGGCTAAACACGGGGTGCGCGGGCCAGAGGGGCCACCTCTGCAACGCCACGCCATGCCCACGCCGCGGCCGGCCAGGGCGCATCGCAGGAGAGCTATCTGCCTTTCACGTTAAAGTCCATGAGGCCTGGGCCTGACCCGTCCGAGACGACAGGCGGGCAGTGACATGTATTAGGAATGGCGAACCCCAGGAGACCAGATGGCGGGAAAGTCGGAGAGAAGGAAAGAAGCGAAGGAGAGACCCACCACCGACACCTGTGTCTCTGCTTCAGTCCGTGCTGATCATGGCTGCCGGAGCCCCTGACTCACTGTCACCTGTGTGTGCACACCCTGAAGCCTGCCCGAGGCGGGGCACGGCGTAGCAGCCGGAGGCTGGCGGGCCTTCCGGGGAAGGTGGGCACCAAGGGGACTGGGGGCGCCCTGCCTGCTTTCCAAGGGCACCCACAGGCGAGCGACGGGCGGGCACACGACAGAGACCCCACCCCTGCAGCTCCAGAAGATCTGACTGGGACGGGGCCCCTGACACTGGTTCCAGGATCCACAGGTCCACCACAGGGGTGGGGTCAGGGGTGGGCCCCTAGGGCCACAATAAGGCCGTGAGAGGGAACGCAGAGCCGGCCCGGACGCGGACAAGGAGATGGAAGTTTGTTTCCTCCCGCTTCCTGCACGGCTGTGTTGGCGGCCGATTGCCAAACCCGCGTGCCGGGGGCCTCGTGTCTGTTCACGCGCTGGTCCTTCCCACAGCCCTGCCTCAGAGCCAGGCCGGGATGCCTGCGAATGGACGGCGAGTGGTTCTGATGCCTCGCCTGACCCCGGGGGTCAGAGTGCCCAATGCTGTGCTGGAGGCGGCCTAAGGCCAGAGGTGTCGGGTGTCCAAGTCGCCCTGGCTGGGCCCGAGAACAGCCCACGGGAGACCCCGTGGCCCCAGGTGGCCGACACCATGTTCCTTCCAGGGTAGAGGGCCGGCCGCGGCCTCCTGGCGGCAGGGGATTCGACGCAGGAGTGGGTTCACCCTTAGCAGCCTCTCACTGGGGACGTCGCAGCTTGGTGAGAAGGGCGGGGCTGCTGACCTCAGCAGGGGGTCCGCTGCTCACCCCATGAGGAGGGACACCCCCAAAGTCCCGTCACCTGCCTGCTCACCCTGGTCAACGGGAGCAGCCAGACCACCTGCACTGTCAGTTCTGGGGTCTAAGTGCGCCCCCTCCTGCGACCCGGATGCCCCCCCTTCGCTGAGGCATCCACAGCTCGCAGGGGTTCAGGGGCTGAGCGTCGACCTAGGAACCAGGAGGTCACAGTTCGATTCCCGGTCAGGGCACATGCCTGGGTTGTGGGCTGAATCCCCAGTGAGAGGCTGCTAAGGGGCGTGCAGGAAGCAACCAATCCATGATTCTCTCTCGTTGATGTTTCTCTCTCTCTCTCCCTGTCCCTTCCTCTCTGAAATCAATTTTTAAAAAAATATTTTTTAAAAAGAGAGAGAAGCAAAAAAAATCCTGACCAACTAACTATATGAACCAACCAATTCCTTTCTCGGCCCCGCCCCCCCCTCTCGGGGGCAGATTGGAGACTTGGAGACGGGGGTGGGGGGGATTGCTTCTCCGTGGGCGTGACTGCCCCTCCCCCGATGCTCACTGCCATCGTGAGAGGCTCTGAGGTGCAAGGCCGAGCCCTGGGGTCTCAGACGCCATCAGCAGGGGAGGAGGTGCCCGTGGAGAGAGACCCCGCCTGCCGATGGCGGGATGGCATTTTCTCTGACATCGTTGGAGTCGGAACATCCGTTTGCACAGCCACTCATACACGCGTTGAAAAAAGATGGAGGAAAATGTGAAGATGATGAGATGGTTCCCACGGTATTTAATAATCACGTGGAAACGCGGACATGGATTGCGCTGCATGCACGAAGCTCGGTTCCTTTGGAAATTCCACCCCAGCATTTAATTCACCGGAATAACTCACTTTACTCAGCACTGCGATGCAGGGGGTAAGTCACCTCGCGAGGGGGCACGTCCGATCGACAGGATGGGTTCCTCTGAGGCCGAGAGCTGCCTGGGTTCTCCTCCCAGAGCCACTGGTGACTGTGCTGTTCCCTCCAGTTTCCTTGTTTGTTTCTGTTAAATGACTAGGAATTAGGGAACCAGAGAGGCCGACATGCCGGTGGGTTCCTGGCTCTGTGGACGGGGGAAAGGGGCATACAATCATTTGCATTAGACCTTATTCCGTGGAAAAGAGTGTTCACAGCCGCACGGAGACCGGGGGGAGCGGGGGGAGCCCTGCGCCCACGGTGGGTGTTTCCTCGCCAGCATCCTCCCAGCACATGGCCAGATGGTAAGTGTCGTTTGAAGCGGAGTGTAAATTGCTAAAAAGGAACCAGCGTCCAAGTGCATTGCAGCCCCTGCACCCACGGAGGGGCTCATCTGCACACGGGGCCGTTCCCTGAGGACATTCTGTTGTCACAAGGGGTGTCCCACTCTCCCTGTCCCTGTGGGGAGATCCCCACCTGCAGCTCGGGGGAGGTTTCTCTGTCACGCTCCAGCGGCGAGGGTGGCCGTGGCCTATGGACGTGGCGGAGGTGCGTGGGCCAAATGGTGCTGCCTGGACGCCACGTGACCACGGGGCCTGTCTGCGTTGGCAGGACTCACTGCCCTCGTCCACTCCCACGTCCACCATGGTGTGGCCCGGCCCTGCATGAGGGTGCAGGGAGCAGACCCCGTCTGACCTGGGGCCCGAGGCAGCCGACATCCAGCCCACAGCCCAGGTGAGATGCGGGCGCTGTCTGTCGCGAAGCACAGCTGTGAGGGGTGACTAGGACGAGGTGGGAGCGGGGACAGAGGACGTGAGGAACCCCTGCCTCACCGTGTGTGTGTGGGGGGGGGGGGGCCTTGGGCGAGTCCCCGTCCCTTTCTGGGCCCCGTCTTCTCGTTGGCCAGGTGGGGACCTGGTCGCAGTGGCCCGCTCACCGGGACATGGTCCCGTCCTGATGATGCTGGCGGGCACCAGGCTAGGGGCTCCTTTGCAGGCAGCTCCAGGGGACACGGGCCCCACCCGCATGCCTCACGCACCTGCCTGGCACCAGGCCCCAGGAAGACCGCAGGGTCTGGGCCCGTGGGACAGTCAGGAACATTCCCTCGGGAGCCAGGCCTGAAGAAACAGCCTCGGCGGGCGGGGGGAGGGAGGGGTTGCCGGGGCGGAAGGGCGACTAGGAGAGTCAGCACCGAGCGGGGAGGACCTCGAGGACAAGGGGCGCCTCCCACGTCGTTGTGACGTGCGGCGCCGTCCACGCCCAGGCCAGTCAGAGAGGCCACGTCCTGGGACCGGTTAGCGGGGTTTGCCGCTTCACACATCGGTCGTGGCTTTCCTGGCACAGAACAGCTGCTCAGGCCAAGAGCTGTGGGAACCTATTAAAATCCCAGCCTGAAGGGGGAGGGGGAGGGAGGCTGGAAGAAGAGGAGGACGGGAACTGCCCAGACAGCCAGCGGCCTGGCGGGAGGGTGGGGGTCGCTAAGGGTAGAAATGGGAGGCCCCCCGCGCGCCCTGAGCCTGGTGCCCACAGGAGGGCTCTCCCGTGTGAGCCGCTCTCCCTCGTGCACGGCGCCTGTCGCCCTCCCTGTTGTCTGTCCAGGAACTGAAACCTGACTGGCTTACTGACTGGCACCGACCATCACGGCCCAGGAGCGCGTGCGCGTCTCCCAGGCTGATGGGCTTGGGAGGCAGGGGCCGAGCCCCGTCAGCTGTCACTCAGCCGCGCTGGGAACGGGAGACGGCTCCCAGGCCCTCGCCAGCCGTCTTCGGTTTATTTTGTTCTGATATTTATGGCCACCCAGCAAGTGGACAAAACGCAGACGCTGGGGGAGCTGTGTTGGCTGGGCCTTGAGGCCGGGGTACCAGGGCAGGTGCCCGGGATGGGGGACAGGGAATGAAGATGGGCCCCCCGCACAGGGCACCCATCACGGAGTGTGTCCCTGAAGGGCCAGTGGCTGATGGGAGCCTGAGGGCATTGGGTGTGGACGGGGAACCTGGGGCGACACAGAGCCAGGTCACGTCTGCTCCACAGCCCCTCGGGGTGCGGGGGGGGGGGAGGCTCAGCTTCAAGCACGGCACCTGCACCCCTGACCTCCACAGCGTGCGGGCGACTCGGCTCCCGTCCCCTCCCAGCACCCCATTGTCCCCTCATTGCCTTTGCTTCACCCCCACCATCCGGGGACACGGCCACCGGGCCCTGTTGGGGAAGGTGTACGGAGCCCCCCGGAGCAGCCACCCCGTCTTGGAGCTGCCAAGCCTGCTCTGGCCCGTGTTCCCACCTGGACCAGCTTGTCCCCGGCTCACCTGTCCGTCTGGCAGGCAGCGTGCAGAGCAGAACAGACCGACCCAGCTTCCTGGGGCCACGGCCAGTGGGGAGACAGAGACGTTCAGCAATAAGGGCACAAAGAACCCCCATGTGCCCCTGGGTGGGGTCCCTGAGGGGTGAGGGGCAGAGACGTACCCCACAGGGAGCACAGGCCCCCTCGAGGGTCGGGGTTCACTAGGAGCATCCAGCCAGACCCGGGGAGAGCCAGGAGCCTCACCCTCGGGTCCTGCCAGCGCAGGGTCACTGGGCGGCCACCTCTGGGTCCTGCTCCCTGGCACCTCCCTCCCTCGCCCGGTGACACCTGCTCGGCACTGGCCCCTCGTTCTTGCTGTAAAGACGTGGGAGCCCACACTCTCCAAGGGCTGCACCCCACCCACCCATGCCATCAGGCTCGTCCCTAAATCACGGGAAGGAAACGTGTCCGCACTGGACAGGCATGCCCACCCAGCTCCCCCCGGCAGTGGCCTGTGTTAGCCTCACAGCACAAACACAACGTCACAGTTTATATACACACACACTGTTACACAAAACTGTGACATCACACAACTGTTTATATACACAGATACATTGTTACACAAAACTGTGACATCACACAACTGTTTATATACACAGATACATTGTTACACAAAACTGTAACATCACACAACAGTTTATATACACAGATACATTGTTACACAAAACTGTGACATCACACAACTGTTTATATACACAGATACATTGTTACACAAAACTGTGACATCACACAACTGTTTATACACACATTGTTACACAAAACTGTGACATCACACAACTGTTTATACACACATTGTTACACAAAACTGTGACATCACACAACTGTTTATACACACATTGTTACACAAAACTGTGACATCACACAACTGTTTATACACACATTGTTACACAAAACTGTAACATCACACAACTGTTTATACACACAGATACATTGTTACACAAAACTGTGACATCACACAACAGTTTATATACACAGATACATTGTTACACAAAACTGTGACATCACACAACAGTTTATATACACATTGTTACACAAAACTGTGACATCACACAACAGTTTATACACACATTGTTACACAAAACTGTGACATCACACAACAGTTTATACACACATTGTTACACAAAACTGTGACATCACACAACTGTTTATACACACATTGTTACACAAAACTGTGACATCACACAACTGTTTATACACACATTGTTACACAAAACTGTGACATCACACAACAGTTTATACACACATTGTTACACAAAACTGTGACATCACACAACTGTTTATACACACATTGTTACACAAAACTGTAACATCACACAACTGTTTATACACACATTGTTACACAAAACTGTAACATCACACAACAGTTTATATACACAGATACATTTTACACAAAACTGTGACATCACACACACCCAGTGCTGTCTTGTCCAGCAGAGAGAGGGGGGTGTAGGGAGGGCAGGGGACCCCTAGAGAGGAGTTTCCTGGTGTTTGTCCCTTTGCGCTGTCTGCATGGGGCGCCCTCCTTATGCTCAGGAACAGGCAGTCTTGGGGGGCAGGATACGTGGGGGATGCCTGGAGGACAAGAGGTAGGCCAGACAAGAGCCTCTCTCAAGGTCAAGGTCAAGGTCGCCAGGGCCCAGCCCAAGGGTGTGGTCAGAGCCAGGAGAAGTCCATACAGAGCCAGGACTGACGGGAGCCAGGTCCCGAGGCCCCAGACCGTTCCCCGCTCTCTCCCCACCCCGAGGTTCAGGCTGGCCTCATCAGTTTGTCTCCCTGGCCCCTAAGTCAGAGCAGTAACCTGGATCCCAGTGGAACCCAGAACCGGGCTCACACAGGAGAGCACAGATTGAGGCACTTCTGCAGACACCAAATCTCCTGTCCGGCCGGCTGGCCACCCTCAAACGCCGGGACACTCAAGGTGCCCCCCGCCCCCGACTCTGAGCATGCTGCCGGCCGCCTGCACGCCCGTCGTGTGCTCACTCCAGCTCGGCACGGGGGCCGGCTGCGCGGAAGCTGTGGCTCACGGAGGAGGGGGACTGCGGCATGCCGCGCTGCTAGCTCCTGGTCTAGGACTGAGCACCCCAAGGAGTGGGGCCCCTGCAGAGCCCTCGGGGGTGAGGTCGCTGTACCGCCCTCCAGGGGCCTCGCCGCCAGCAGGATGCTGGAGTTCCCACAGACACGGTGCCTCTGACTCAGGGAACACACGTGCCCTGTTTCTCAGAAGAAAGACCTCATGTCCGGCCGGCGGGGCTCCGTGGTTGAGCTCGACCTATGAGCCAGGAGGTCACAGTTCGATTCCCGGTCAGGGTACAGGCCCGGGTTGCGGGCTCCATCCCCAGTGTGGGGCGTGTAGGGGGAAGCCGATCCATGATTCTCTCTCATCATTGATGTTTCTCTCTCTCTCCCTCTCCCTTCCTCTCTGACATCAATGAAAATATTAACAAGAAAACAAGAAGGAAGACTCACCCCACCCAGAGCAGCCGTGTGTTCACAGCCTCTGTCACCACTCGGAACACTGCGCCCCACACCACACTGCATCTTTAAACGCGTTTTTTAAAAAGCGATAAAGAGTCCGTTGCTGTAGCCTGGCTTTCATTTCAGCGTCTCATCAAACCTGGAGAAGCTCTGCCCTCTCCCAGCTCAGCTCCCATCCGCCACCGCCCCCCACAGACGCTGTTAGGGCTTCCTGCGTGGGTAGGAGGCATCACGTATACGTGATCCCGTGTCATCACCATTTAGCACACGCCCCACCCGCAGATTTCAAAGCACAGAGGCCGCTGGCAGGGGCGTCCCGAGTCCCTGTGTCCCCGCTAACGTGTTCCCCGCTAACGTGTTCCCCGCCCCCAGTCCTCGCCCAGCCGGCTGCGGTGGCTGCTTTAATCGCACATTGTTCTCCAAGCACTAACCCTTTACAAATCATGTGACATAAAAAGAAAAATAAGTAACATTGTAAAGACAGTAATGAGAACTGTTGAGCTAAAGTGGCTCTTAAAGAAATCCTAATAAATCCCAGAGTTTCTGGTCTCCTGGCAAGCTTTCTATTTAGGAGAAAATCAATGATCAATGGCTCGCCGTGCCGGCATCAGGCGCGCACGCCTCCGAGCAGGCAGCGCTCATCGAGGAAAGATGACATTTCGGGGGAAAAAGCTGACATTGAGTCCATCACTGTCATCGCGTCTGCCATAAAGCAGCTTCAAATATTAAAACATTCTTCATCCCGCTCCGTTATTGGCACCAGAAATTGTTTTCTCTCTGTCTGGTGCGCACTTGAACTGCCGCGCGCTCCCCCGGGACGCCGATTGCTACCCGGGCCTCATAACGTATTGGCAGCTGACGTGCAGCTCATGTACGCTTGCCACTCAGGCGCCCTCCCCCCGCGGGCACGCGGCGGCTGTCAGGCGGGGGGTGGATGCCGCCTGCCCCGGCGCTTCCTCCGGCCACGGCCCCGCCCGTCCCTCTCTGGTGACAGGGCCACCCCCGTGCAAACCTGGCCTCCCCGGGACAGCCCGGTCTCAGGGGACGGCAGGGCCTCGGAGACGTGGGCTTTGCTGCAGAGGGAGGCGGGCTGCAGCCTCTCCGTCCTCCGCGGGCTCCGTGCTAGGCTTCAGGGGAGTCGGGGTGGACGGCTCCTGGCTGCCCTCACGCCCTCCTGCCCTTTCAGACAGTGACGGCACGCCCATGGTGGGGAGAGCCTGTCTGACCGCTGTAGTGGGGGCCTTGGTGGAGGGGTGGCTGGCGGGACTCCTGCGTGTCCAGACCAGGGCCCGGCTCTTGTGGCCTTTGGGGGCACCTGCCTGACAGTCAGGGGCAGGGGGAGCCTGGTCCCACCGGCTCCCCAGGAGAGGCAATTCAGGCCCACAGTGCTCAGTGCATTACTTTTTTTTTTTTTTTAAGTTTTAATTCCAATTATAATGAGAAAAAAAAAATGAACTTTTCGGCCTAAGATTCTATCTGTCCCTCATCAATGCAGTTGTGAAATGGAATTTTGAATACTTTTAAGGAGCAAGAGGCTCACAAAGACCAGAGTGCCCAGGGCCCTGGGACGGGGCCCCGCTGGGTGGCTGCAGAGGCGCGGGCAGCTGGGCACCCTCCCCGCCCGAGATCCAGACCGCTCTGGCTCTGAGCAGAACCTGGGGGAGGGCAGTCCCAGGCTCAGCTCCTCCCACACATGGCTCAGCTGATGGAGTAGGCTGGGGCCTGTTCCACTCCCTCCCGGGCGCGGGGGTGACCCCGGCCTCCTGGGGGCCTGGGGACCAGTGAGGAGCTGTAACGAGTGCACAGAGGATTTGTGGCTTTGTGGCTTCTGGGAGGGGCCGGTGGTGAGTGCAGGGATTGCCAGGCCAGGAGGAGGCTGGGAGAGACATGTGACCTCTGACCTGGTGAGGCCGGAGCACCTTGCAAACCTGGGTGTCCAGACTCCCAAGCCCCCCTTCCCGGCAGAGGCCCCCTGTGCCTTCCCCACTGCCTTTGCGCTGGCCTCTCCCTCGTCAGGGGACAGCACCCGGTGCCTAGCACCCCAGGCAGGTCAGCCAGCAGCTCCCGGGTGACTCGGACCCTGCTAACCCCACTGAGGCGTGTTTTCTCAGTCCCCAGTCCCTGGTATACAGCGGGTGCCTAATACTCAGTCAGGGCTTCAAGGGCACTGAGAGGCCAGCAGTGTGGACCTCCACACGGCCACCCTCCCTCTGCCTCACCTGGCAGCTCTCCCTCTCCCGCTCTCACTCCCCGCTGCCCCAGTCCACGGGACGTCCCACATTGCGCTGCGCCTTCCCCTGTAGCCAGACCTCCAGCATCGCTGACACAGGCCCTCCTGGGACCCCCCCCCCACCCCCCGACTACAGGAGGAGCCCTCCAGGTGCTGGGCCGCACCCTTCCCCAGGTGTGCCCACCTGCCTCTGTGGGGCCAGGAGCCGGGGAGCCCTGAGGTCTGCAGGGCCAGGCAGAGCAGGGCTCTGGGGGTGGGAGGAGGTGAGATAAGATAGCCCAGCGCACAGGGGCAGCACCCTGGCAGACAGGCCGTCTGTGCTGGGCGGGAAGGAGGGGCACGGCCAGGGCTGGGGAGGCTGGCGTGGCCCCCGCTGCCCAGCCGTCCTGCCTCCGTGCCCGAGCTAACCTCCCAGCAGCCTGGATAACAGCGTGCCGGCCTGGCAGTTTGGAGAGAAGGGTGGATCACGGGCATTGAGAAGGAGGGAAGGAAGGGAATGGGGAGACGGGACCACCCAGGGAGCCCGTGCGGGGTGCCCGCAGCCATCTGCCGCCACTCTGAGCTGACAGACAAGGCCCGGCCCGTCAGATGAGTCAATCAATCAAAAAATTCTTATGAAACTTAATCATCGAGGGTCGTGTTAGGGAGTGGGGAACAGATTAAATTACCACGGTATTAGATACGGGAAATGATTTCTGTCAAAACCATCTTTCCTGCAATTATAATATGTTAATTATGTATTTCATTAAGTAAGTGGATTAGAGCCTGCACAGACGAGTCACGTGGCGGCTGAGTCACGGCCGCGCTCGGAGCGGAGGGGGATCCTGTGAACCAGCCGCTGATTTGGAAAGTTCCTCCTGCTCAGCGGGATTCCTTCCCTCTCCTGCACGGCCAGGCTGGAGGGGGCAGAGGACGCTCGCGGCCCACGCTGGAGGGGGCAGAGGACGCTCGCGGCCCACGCTGGAGGGGGCAGAGGACGCTCGCGGTCCACGCTGGAGGGGGCAGAGGACGCTCGCGGCCCACGCTGGAGGGGGCAGAGGACGCTCGCGGCCCAGGCTGAGGGGGCAGAGGACGCTCGCGGCCCAGGCTGGAGGGGGCAGAGGACGCTCGCGGCCCAGGCTGGAGGGGGCAGAGACTGCCCCGTGCCAGGTGCTGGGGCCGGCAGGGAGGCTGTGCTTTGCTTCTCAGGTACACAGCGGGTGCCTCATCCTGCGCAGCAGTGGGATGCCCGGGCCGGAACCTCTGTGCCCCCGATGGCTGGCAAAGTCCACACGAGGCTCACGGCCAACGGGCCAGCGGCGCAGAGAGGACAAGCGTGGCAAAACCGCCTGGGCGCCCACGTGCCTATGGTCCTGCTCCCTGAGGCGTGCGCCTGCCCTCCCCGTGGGGCGGAGCTGTGAGGACGTGGACTGACCCTCAGGGCCACGCAGAGGCCGCCCCCACAGACAGGACAGCCCGCGGCCACGGCAGACACAGCCGGTGTCACACGCCTGGTCCACGCCACGTGGCTGACCCTCGGGGCCTGGGCTGACTTCGCCACCAGCTCCAGGCACCGCTATCTGAGGGCCGACGCAGGGAAGCAGGCTGAGGGCAAACCCGAAGCACGGAGCCGCCTCGGAGTCCTGCTGTGTCTCCCTCCATGGGGGACCCTCGTCCGCCCAGGCTGGTTGGGGGGCTGCCCGCCACCACCACCAGGCAGCCCCCTCCCTCTGCAGCCCCCCATTCTCTCTGGTTCTGAAGCCCCCCGGGATCTGAGGGGCAGTGACCGAGAGAAAAGAGGAGTGAATTATCATCTTCCACAGAGGAGCCCGCAGAGCCCGTGGACGCCGGGCCCCGGGACGTGGCTATCGGCGTAGCCATGGGGGGCCTGGCAAAGGGAGGAAGGCGCGGCGGCGGCCCGGAGTTTGGGCGCGAGTGGCGGGGAAGGTTGGCTGATTTGATGAAAACCCCGTCAGCCTCTCTGGGGAGAGATTGCTTCCCTCATTATCCCCCTGATGGGCCTTATTTCATCTGAAGAATACCATGCGCTCCTCCAGCCTGGCACGCCCGCCGTATCCAGAAGAATCCATCCCCTCACCCAACCCGGAGGCGAGCAGGACCTTCCTCGTCCTCAGGCTCAGGAGATTCCCACCTGCCTGTCTGACCCGAGTCCACCTCCCACCCGGCGTCAGGGGAGGGCGGGGCCACGCGCACAGGGACTCTGGGGGCTGAGGCCCAGACCGAGGTCAGTTTATAAATCCCGCCAGGAGCGACAAGGCGGGCCCGTACCCCTCCGCACAGAAGCTAAGTCCCAGCGTGACTGGGGACTCGCAGGAGAGCCGAGTTCCGGGAGAGCATCCGGATGTGGGGACCCAGTTCAGCCCTGACACCACCGGGGCCCCCTGGAGACGCAGGCGGCAGCGCGTTACCAATGCCGGGAGCTCGCACTAACTGCCAATCAAGTGCATTCTTCGCTATTCTTCAGCAAAGAGGTCAGACTCAATGATGTAACTTAACAACGGACGGTCATTGAAAGTGCTGACAATAGTTTGATTATCTGCACACGTACGAAAGTTAACTTCCTAACTTACTTCTCTGTCAGAACAAGTTCATTTAAAATATTTTGAACTGTGCATACAGCTACCACCTCAACGGCTTCCTCGCAGAGACAAAGCATCAATTCTGCCTGGAAACGTCCCCCCAGGCAGCTCTGCAGACTGAGAGTCCTGCTGTGTCACCAACATGACAGGAAGGAGAGGGGACGGTCTCCCCCAGACCCTGCGTGGAGTTCCCTGAGGACCCAGGAACGGGGCGGCAGGTCCATGTCGCTTTTTCTCTTCATTCCAACAGGCGTGCGTGCACGTGTGTGCATGGGCATGGGAGTGGGTGTGTGCGTGCGTGTGGTGTGTGCACATGTATGCATGCAAGTGCACATGTGTGCGTGTGTGGTGGGGTTGTGCATGTGTGTGTGCAAGCACATGTGTGTGCATGTCTGGTGGGTGTGCCTGTCCGTTGCCAGTCCATCCCAGACGCCTTTCTCCAAGGCGACAGCCAGAGCTAGAGAGGGTGTGTGGTGTGTGACGAGCAGGAGGGGCTGGGGGGAGGGCGCACGGAGGTCTCTGGGATAATGGCAGAGGCGGTGACATCTGCTTGGAGCCCACAAAGACCACGCAGGCCGGGACGGAGGCAGGGCTGGCAGGACCCTGACCACCGGGTGGGACCAGCCAGGAGTCCCACGGGTCGTGGTTACAACGTTGAAGGGAAATCCGGCGCCTCCCGCCGGGCGCAGATGATGAGTGGGGATGACCCCTCACAGGGCAATGCTGGAGGTGCTGATCAGCGACACCTCCCACTCTGACCCTAGGTCTCAGGGCGGCGGGTGGCCAGGTGACTTCCTACAGCAGCGGTCGCCAAACGGTGGTCCGTGTCCGAAAGGTTGGCGACTGCTGTCCTACAGTATATTTGACCCAAACCACACGACACTAGTGGCATGCGTTCCTGGCATGGCGTGTTAATTCTCCCTCTCGCCCTAACTAACCATCCACGTGGCCTCCACGTGGCCAGTGTGGCTTCTGAGAGACCTTTCTGGAGCCTCGGTGCTGGCGGCCTCCCCTGGCCCCACGTGGGGCATGTCTGTCCGCGGCTGCGTTCCGGAATCATGCTGTCCTGTCCTTCAGCCACAGTTTGGCACACGCTCCCTTCAAAGAGCCAGGGCCTGCAGGCTGCCATCTCTGTCCCAACTCGACGCTGCCGTGGGGCCGGAGCAAGAGCCGGTGCAAGAATGAACGGACATCTGTGTTTTGGGAGCTGGCCCGCGGGGAGCCGCTCGGGCCACGGGCACTGGGCCTGGGTTTGGCCATCCTTGGCTGACCCTGTGGCACACCCACCTGGGTGTTATTCCCAGGACCTGTGGGTCGTTTTCCCGTGTGTCTAGTCTGTGGACGGCTTCGTGTTGTGGAGACGGAAAGGAGGGACGTTGGTGACCATGCTGATGGCAGTGACGGGACTCCCAGTGCCATGGGCTGACCCGATGCTGTCCCCACCGCAGAGCCCTGGAGATGGCAGGTGTCCTTCCTCTGCTCTCCCGGCCGCATGGGCCTGGCACACGGGAGGCGCCCAGTCACGGTCACAGGGAATGAGCAGCGTGTGAGAGGCCCAGTCACGGCCGGGCACAGTGTGAACCCCAAGTACAATAATCAGATGACATTTTTCATGGGCACTTTAGGCGCAGCGGCTACCTGACTGTCCGGTGAAATGAGAATTAACACGTGAGTCTCGAAAACAGAGGGACTGGAGCCCCAGCAACTGATTCACAGGCTTGGGGGGGGGGGGGGGCCCTGGGTCACGAATCCCCCTGCTCCCCCGTGTGGCCGCAGGGAGTTTCCCCACACAGAGGACACCAGACAGCGAAGGCACTGCCCACCTTCAGTTTATGAAGTAGACGCTGGACCGGAAGCACAACACGGAGACCCTCCCCCCTGCCTTGCCAGGTGGGGGGTGGGCAGAGCAGCAATGCTGGGCACAAAGGCTGGGCCTGCGGGAGAGCCACCTGCGGGCCCATCTGGGACCCGGAGCAGAAGCAGCTGTCACCTGCCCGCCCGCCCGGGGCCTCAGGTGCGCCTGGGCCTGGAACCGAGGGCAGCCCTGCCCTCCCTGCCTTTCAGGTCTGCCCATCCATCAGGATTCAGCCACCACGGAGCCCATCAGGCCTGCGGACAGGGCACGGCGCTCGCCATGCGGTTATTTATCCTGGCCTGACCTTCAGGTGACCTTTCACAGATCCACGCAAGTTGCCGTCGGGAGCAGCTCAGCTGGGAGATATTTTAGCCCCTCCTCCCTCTAACAAACACGATACTTTCCTGCTACATGGCCCTCTTTTGGAAAATTTCCTTTTGCAGCAAGGTCTCTGGGTGGTCCGCGGCCGTGACGGGAGTGCACATGGGCAGGGAGAAACAGCAGATTTAATGGGGAAAAGTCATAAAAACAGAACGACAACAGCCCAAATCTGGACCTCCTGGGGCTGCGTCAGGGGGGACCTGAGCAGCTCCCCGCAGGCCAGCTCCCCGGGGCCTCAGCAGGGGCTGCTCCGCACCCCAAGCTCTGCTGTGACTGAGGACCCAACCCTGAGCAACATGCCGGGTGTGCATGTGTGCGTGTGTGAGTGTGTGTGCGTGTGTGCATGCATGGAGGTGTGTGTATGGGTATGTGCTGATATGTGCATGTGTGTGTGTGTGTGTGTGTGTGTACACTGGTGTGTGCTGGTGTGTGTGGGTGCAGGTTTAGGAGCACTGGTGTGTGTGTGTGTGTGTGTGTGTGTGTGTAGGAGTGTGTATCTGTGGGTGGGTGCTGATGTGTGTACAGGAGTATACATGTGGATGTGCAGGTGTGTGTGCATGTGTGCATATGTGTGTTTGCACATGCAGGTGTGCGCTGGAGTGTGTGCATGTGTGCATATGTGTGTGCAGGTGCAGGTGTGCACGTGTGTGTCCCCGTGTCCATCACAGGACAATCCGGCTGCACCGACGGGGCTCTACAGGGTGCAGCTCCCTGTGTAAATCTAAAGTGACCTAAGGGACATAATTACATAAATCTCATCACCAGACAATATACTTTTTATTTGTTTGAATTTTATTTGTATTGGTAAAACTGACCCGAATCTGACACAAGTTTATTAGAAAAAGGACTCTGTGAGAGCAGTGGGCTGGTCTTCTTACTTAAGATGGATGTGCCAACTTCTAGTGTGATTAGAGGAGCGGATAACTCACTAACATCTGTGCAAACCACAATAAAAAGGGATTTAGTGTTACCCTGAGGAAGGCAGGAGCGGCTGTCTGTCCATTAAACGCTTTATTACAGCGCCAGCAGCCTTCGCCTAATTCAGTTACTCCTGCTCCGCGTGGCACCCGCTGCCTGTCACCCGCGGATGGTGCGAGGGCCGCGGGCTGGGCAGAAGGTGACAGTCACAGCCCAGAGAAGGGGGGCCTGACCCACAGGAGGGAGTGACTGTGGGAAGTGAGTGTGAGCATGTCACACATTACTTAGCATGTGCATGGTCCATTTCTGAAAGTAGGAGATAATTTCTTAAGGAGGCAGTCTTCCCGGCCCAGCGGCCTGTGGTGGCTCCTTGTTGTGTGCAGAGAGCCCGGGTGACGGGCCTGCGTGCCGAGGGGCCTGGCCCGCACTGCGTCCACCCCACACCCAGCGCTCCGAGCCAGATACCCCAGGGACCCACCTGCCCTTCCCCCAGCTCCCTGCCCCCAGCCAGAGATGACCAGGCCACAGGCATGACCCTCTGCGATGGTGCCAGCAGGCGCTTGCAGGGAGCCTTTGGGGTCGGTGCCTGAGGTGCTGCAGCTGGTTCAGTGTCCGGATGCCAGGCCACCTCCCATCACCCTCCCAGCCAGAAGGTATGTGCCATCAATGCCAAGGCAGAGTGCATCGGGGGTTCTCCCCGCAGGACCTGCCCTTCTGGCCCTGAGCAGGCGGAACTTCACAGTGCATGGTGCGCCCCACACGGACACGTGAAACATAACGGCCCGCAGAGGTGAGCGGGGACTTGAGGAAGCACAGCATACATCAGGGCCAGAGACAAGTCTATTCCTATTTTCAGACGGGAGACCTGGGCCCGGAGAGGCAGGCTGTCCCTGAGGAGAGCGAAAAGGCAGCAGAGGAGCCGGGACAGCACCCACCCAACGCCTGACCAGCAGAGGGGCTGGGACAGCACCCACCCGACGCCCGGCCAGCAGAGGCTACGCGGGGACAGCACCCACCCGACGCCTGGCCAGCAGAGGCTACGCGGGGACAGCACCCACCCGACGCCCGGCCAGCAGAGGCTACGCAGGGACAGCACCCACCCGACGCCCGGCCAGCAGAGGGGCCGGGACAGCACCCACCCGACGCCCGGCCAGCAGAGACTACGCTGGGAGGGCCGTGCAGTAGGGACTCCAGGACAAGCTGGGCTAAAAGCGCATTTATCCCGAACGAGCAAAGCAAACCACACCCCTGAGCTCATCCTGCTGGCGTGATCGAGCACCTGCTGGCACCTGTACCGGATGGAAACACTCCATTCTCGGACTTACTGATCTGCTCAGTGATCCTGTGTTCCTCCTCAAAACCATCTCCTGCCCTAGCCCACCTGGGCAGGTTCCCACCCTTCAAACCCAAGAGCTTGGAGGACCTACTGTGAGCTCAAGCCCCTCACTTTAATGGTGGGTGACAGAGGTGGGGGGGTGACAGAGACGGGGGGGTGATAGAGGTGCAGGGGGGGTGACAGAGGCAGGGGGTGACAGAGGTGCAGGGGGGTGACAGAGGCGGGGGGTGACAGAGGTGCAGGGGGGTGACAGAGGCAGGGGGTGACAGAGGTGCAGGGGGGTGACAGAGGCGGGGGGTGACAGAGGTGCAGGGGGGTGACAGAGGCAGGGGGTGACAGAGGTGCAGGGGGGTGACAGAGGCGGGGGGTGACAGAGGTGCAGGGGGGTGACAGAGGCAGGGGGTGACAGAGGTGCAGGGGGGTGACAGAGGCAGGGGGGTGACAGAGGTGCAGGGGGGGTGACAGAGGCAGGGGGTGACAGAGGTGCAGGGGGGTGACAGAGGCAGGGGGTGACAGAGGTGCAGGGGGGTGACAGAGGCAGGGGGTGACAGAGGTGCAGGGGGGTGACAGAGGCAGGGGGTGACAGAGGCAGGGGGTGACAGAGGCAGGGGGTGACAGAGGTGCAGGGGGCTGGCAGAGGCAGGGGGTGACAGAGGTGCAGGGGGGTGACAGAGGCAGGGGGTGACAGAGGCAGGGGGTGACAGAGGCAGGGGATGACAGAGGTGCAGGGGGTGACAGAGTCAGGGGAGTGACAGAGGCAGGGGGTGATAGAGGTGCAGGGGGGGGTGACAGGGCAGGGGAGGGGGTGACAGGTGCAGTGTTGGGGTAACAGGGCGGGGGAGGGGTGACAGAGGTGCGGGGTTGGGGTGACAGGGTGGGGGAGGGGTGACGGAGGTGCGGGGTTTGGGTGACAGGGTGGGGGGGCTGCAGTGCCAGGAGGCCAGGCGCGAGGTGGAGGTGGGCAGGGCTCGGCAGGCTGGGCCTGGCCCGTGGGCCCTGCTGTGCTCAGCTGGTCTCTGCAGGAACAGAGGTGAGGGGGCAGAGGACGGAAGGGAAGGAGGAGAGTGTGGCGCCCAGCACGGTGTGTTGTTGGCTCGGTGGCCGTCTGTTGAGGAAACGCATTATCACTGAGGGTGGAGGCCAAAAGGCACGTGGGAATGTGGGCCTTTCCTAGCATCCGGGCTGACACAGCCACTTCCCTCGCAGCCATCCGGGGCGATGGCCTGTGTGCCCCGAGGTGGGGTCATGGTGTGCACCCTTCCCCGTCCCTCCCGACCAGCCACCACAAGGAGTCTCCTCTGCTGTCAGGTGACAGCCTTCGGGGGCCACGTGTCAGTCATGTGGAACCAGGTGTGCTGGAGTCCACGGGAGCACCTGGAGAGCCCCAGGTCCACGTGCCCCCGAGGGGCCACGAACAGGCGTGTGATGGTTCAGATGGAGACGACGCCACCCCCCCACACACTCCCCTCCGCGGCACTAATTGGCGTCACTGACTGGCGCCTCCTCCGGCAGCTGCCGTGATTTCTATCCTGGCCATTGCGGCCATGGTTCCGTGGATGCAATCTCCGGAGGCTGATGGTCCTACCAGGAGGAGTGCGGCACCCAACCGCGGCCCCGCGCCCACTTCTACCTCGCCAGGTGCTCCCCCCGGGGAAATATCCGGTTTTTGGCAGACATGCCGCGCTGCATTCTTTATCATTTTCATTAGATTCGAGCTGCAGCTGAGCCAACAAGCCTCCACTCAGGCATATGTGCTGGAGACGCCCGGCTGGGGCCAGACCCACCCTCTGGAGCTGCGGCACCAGCTCCCAGGCCGGGCTGGGAAAGAGCACCGGCCTGACCACCACCGGAGCCGGACGCAGCTTCTGATTCGGCTCATTTCGGGGCACCTCAGAGGCACAGGAGACACGCCATCAGCCAGTGCGGCGGTCGGGCCGCCCAGGCAGGAAGCACGTGGAGGTGCTGGACTTTGAGGACTCCACAGAAGACACCCTGCCTCTCACACCCTCTGTGCTGCCCAGGGCTCCCAGCCTCGGGGGGCTGTAGGCAGGGCACTCGCCAGCCAACCTGATCCTCTGCAGGAGGCTGTCCATGAGGGACAGGTGACTGGACAGCCGGGTGGTGACCATTCCAGCAGGCAAAGCAGTCCCACCGCCCAGGGAACTGTCACCCTCGTCTGCACCTGCCCTGCAACGGGGTCCCCGACCCAAGCACGCAGAACGGACCCATCACAAGGTAAACCCCATTACAAAGCTCAGAAGGGGGTGCCCCGAGCAGGGAGGAGCGTGACTCCAACCAGAGGCCTTGCGAGGACCTTGTGCAGCCGCTGGAGAGACGGGTCGTGCCGACTCTTCAACACCAGGCCAGTGGGATGAAACCAGCGCAGCCACCGATGCAAAGGGCCGGCAGTTCCCCAAATAGTCCACGGCATTACCACCCGCCCGGCAGCGCTGAAGCTGGGTGTCGACACCAGAGAGCTAAACGCAGACTCCCAAAGAGATGTGTGCACCCCATGCCCACGGCAGCCAAGGGGGGGCAGCTCGTGGCCATCGGCAGATGACGGACCAACAGTGGGGTCCACATGCATAAAAGAATGTTATGCAGCTGAGAAAAGGGGCGTCTGGCACAGGCGGCGGCAGGGATGCGCCTTGAGGACGTGCTGCTCAGCGACACGAGCCAGTCCCTCATGGACAGATCTCATGAGGCCCCACATCGCTGCGGTCCCTGCACAGTCAGATCCACACGAGACAGAGTAGGATGGTGGGTGCGGGTGGGGATGGGGGGTCATGCTTAAGGGGACAGAGTTTCCGTCTGGGATCGAAAAGTCCTGGAGAGGCGGTGTGCTGGCCTCACAGCAGCGTGAGTGTAGCTCATGCCGCTGAGTGCACACTTAGGATGGTTAGGACGGTAAATTTTGTTATGTGTACTTTATAATAGAACAATGATAACATGAAAACATAAAGTTGTATGTTATGTCTACTTTACCATTATTAAAATACTAGAGGCCCAGTGCACAAATTCATGCACAGGTGGGGTCCCTCAGCCTGGCAGGTGATCAGGGCCGATGCGGGGGAGGGGGAGAGCGGGGGAGGGTCTGGCCTGGGGGAGGGACCACGGGAGGTAGCCGGCTGTGGGAGGTTGGCTGTGGGAGCGCACTGACCTCCAGGGGGCAGCTCCTGCATTGAGTGTCTGCCCCCTGGTGGTCAGTGCACATCACAGCAGCCGGTCCACGGATTGTTCAGCCGCCTAGGCTTTTATACATATAGATGTACATCTGTGTCTGTCCTGGCTCCTCCTCACTGTCTAGCCCACTTCCTGCCAAAGGTACACTGGCCATCGCCGACACCCCCACCCCTGCATGCACGGCCCTGGGGCTCTCCCCCTCCTCACCTCCTCAGGCGCGGCCCTGGTGCCCTCTCTCCCTCCCTCATCCCTGCAGGTCGGCCCTGGTGCCCTCTCTCCCTCCCTCATCCCTGCAGGTCGGCCCTGGTGCCCTCTCTCCCTCCCTCATCCCTGCAGGTCGGCCCTGGTGCCCTCTCTCCCTCCCTCATCCCTGCAGGTCGGCCCTGGTGCCCTCTCTCCCTCCCTCATCCCTGCAGGTCGGCCCTGGTGCCCTCGTCCCCCCTTTCACCCCTGCAGGTGTGGCCCTCTCGCCCTCTAGGGTGGGTCCGCGCTCTCCTATAGGAGCCCTGTTGTTGAGTAGCTGTGCTGAGTGTTGCAACAACATAATTTTTTATTAGAAGGAATGTTCTCCTGTTTTCTCCCCTGGTTATCACCGTGTTACTGGAAACGAGGTAAGTCAATCTGAGAACAGCTGAGTGAGAGGAATATACAAACAAACTTCCAAACTGTCTCAGCAAGAGAGGCTCGCGTTATTGGATATGCAAATTGACTTATTAAAAGAAGAATGATGTCTTTTTCAGCAATCAGTTTAATTACAGAGGAACCATCAACAGAGAAATCAACTTGTTCCTCGGAATAAAAAGTCTTCAGGAGGGAAGTTGGGGTGTAACCGATCAACATGAGAAGGTGTGCACCTGGCAGGACACAGCCTCGCACAGAGGATGGAGCTGCTGGGCAGGAGGTGGGAGCAGGTGCCCAGCGGCCTGCCAAGAACATGTCCTGGGTTCCGTGTCCTGGATCCCGTGTCCCGGTCCTGTGTCCACTGAGCCCACCTGTCTCTCTCCCACCCGCCTCTCCAGTTCAGACTGAGGATGCAGGGCCATGGAGGGGTGGGTCTTAGCCACACACAACACGTCAACAGCTGTGTGTCAGACACTCGTGCTCAGTCTTCTGGTCTGTAAAGTGGGAGGTCACATGATGTCATAGACAGCTCCGATATTTCAGGAGCAAAACCGGACAGCGACCTGGCATCACACCGGGCACTGACAAGGCTCGGTTAGGGTACGCAGAGGCACCGGCGCCACCTCCGTGTGCTCGCTGACCCTGTCACTTAACCGCCACTCAAGGCCGAGATGCAAAACGCAACATCCACACCCTCCAGAAAGGCAGAGACAAACCCTCCTCTGTGAACCTCAGAGTCTCCAGCATGACACGCCGTCAGCGGCCACACGCCGTCAGCGGCCAAGCAGCCACATGCCATCAGCGGCCACACGGAAACCGTCTCTGTTCTCTCACATCCCAGTTGGAAAACGAGTAAACGGAATTCACAATCAACACACACACGACGCAGCATTTCAGAAGCGTCTCCGCAGAAGGGGAGAGAGCCACGAAGACTGCTCAGGGGCCGCGCAGGGAGGTGAGGAGGGACGCAGGGCATCTGGGGCAGCCAGTGTCCCACGCTGGGCAGAGCAGGGCCTGACGTGCTCCAGGCTCAGGAGCAGGCTTATGGGACCACAGGGGCCGAGAAAACAGGACCCGGGACCGAGAAGCGCGGGGCCGGGGGCCACAGGGGCCGGGGGCACAGGGTCCTGCAGGCTTACACTGGATGAACCAGTGTCGTCTAGAGGGTACTGAGCAGACGAGTAATAGGAAGTGTCTGACTTGTTTTAGCAGGAAGAACAGCATCGCGAGTCCTCTGATGGAGGGGCCCTGCAAGGAGGCTGCTGCACATGCCCAGGCTGGGGCGGTGACTGTGAGGGGTGTTCTGCATGTGGCGTGTTCTGCATGTGGGGTGTTCTGCATGTGGGATGTTCTGCATGTGTGTTCTGCATGTGTGTTCTGCGTGTGGGGTGTTCTGCATGTGGGATGTTCTGCGTGTGTGTTCTGCGCGTGGGGTGTTCTGCATGTAAGATGTTCTGCGTGTGTGTTCTGCGTGTGGGGTGTTCTGCCGGTCTCCTGGAACCGCAGCCTCTGGAGGGAAATAAGGGTCAGGCAGGTGATGAGGCCCCGGCATAGGCAGGTGTGTGCCCAACCCTGTGGGCACCCCTCCCCTGTCTGAGCGGGACCGGCAGCTGTCACTGTCCACCTCGGAGACTGTCACTTCATTGATGGAGACAGCTCCACGGCCATCCAAACCCAGCTCCCAGCCACCTTGGCAGCGCCTGCCACGCTGACCAGATCCAATGTGAAGTTTCAGTGCTGACGGGCACCAGCTGACTCAATTACAGGAGCTGTTAGGTCGTGGTGCCAGGTGCCTCCACAGCCCCCTGTACCTCCCGCCAGGGAGCAGCCTGCACCCTGGGAGCCGGGCCTATGGGCTGCTGGCGTCTGCCGGTTTTCCCTCACCCCATTACTCCTCCCCCACTGTCCTCTGGGACCCCCGAGCCGGAGCAGCCTCAGGCCCGGAATCTGTTTTCTCTTCTGTGATCACTGCACCGCTTATCATAACTGGAGTCTCAGGGCAATAATATTCTCACTCGACGGTCACAACAAGTGAAGGGTCAGGTCTGTGGTGACCCCGCTGTCCCCTGGTGGGAGGGGGTGGGGAGACTGAGATCAGAGCCTGGTGTTCACCATGAGAATGAAGCATAGGTCAGGGGCTCTGGCGCTCCACCTCTGCCCCCTTCCCCCAACAGAACACTGCAGGCGGGGCCTTGGAGGCCAGAAGAGGAGATACTCAGCCTCTTCCTGCCTCAGCTTCCTCATATGTCAGCTTCACAGTGGGGTGATGGTGGTGACGGTTATGGTTATGATGATGATGGTGATGATAATGCTTATGATGATGGTGATGATGGTGGTGGTGGTGATGGTGGTAGTGATGGCGATGGTGGTGGTGATGATGGTGATAGTGATGATGGTGATGATGGTGGTAGTGATGGTGATGATGATGATGGTGATGATGGTGATGACAATGGGATGATAATGGTGATGATGGTGATGATGATGGTAATGATGGTGGTGGTGAGGATGGTGATGATGGTGGTGGTGATAATGGTGGTGATAATGGTGATAATGGTGATGATGATGGTGATGATGGTGATGATGATGATGGTGATGGTGATGACAATGGTGATGACGGTGGTGATGATGGTGATGATGATGATGATGATGATGATGGTGGTGGTGATGGTGGTGATTAGGGTGATGGTGGTAGTGATGGCAATGGTGGTGATGATGGTGAAAATGGACGCAATTATTGAGCTCCTTCGTGGCTGCTCACTCTTCTAAGGGTCTTCAATCTTCACACCAGCTCCATCAGATAGGACGGTAGAGGTCCTTGGAGACTTGGGAGATCGACAAGTGCATCCACAGCCAGAGTTGGTGCCCTGGCCCACCGCCACACAGTTTGGCAAAGCACCTGGTTCTGTGACTTGTAATCACGTGAGTGTTCGCTGGGCCTCCTGGCCTCTCTGGGAGCTCCTCTCGGTACATCTGGCATCTGGCTGTCACTGAAACTGGGCTTGGCTTGTGTGTAGAGAGGATCTGCCACGCAGGAGCTACTCGGCCAATGACAACGAACGAGTGAGCGACCCGGCAGACTGTGGCACAGGTCACCCGGAGTAAGGGCCAGGCCTCACACTGCTCTCGGTGGAGCCCGCCCGCGGCAGGCACTGAGCGACACTGGAGCAGAGCCAGCGTGGCGGCCTGGGGGTTGCTGTGCCCTCCAGTGCCCACCTCCTCACGTCTGAACAGTGAGGGGAGCGTCGAGCTTTCAAAGCTGTGCGGTCCCTGCACTCTCCCCTCGCCCAAACGCGAGGTGCTAAGGGAGGATGGCTCCTGCCGTTTCTCGACGCTGTGCACGAACCCACAGCTGACAGAGCTCAAACCTGCTAATCACCTTGGCGTGTCGTGTGTTGTTCTTAATAAGT
This sequence comes from Ia io, assembly GCA_025583905.1. Lineage (NCBI taxonomy): Eukaryota > Metazoa > Chordata > Mammalia > Chiroptera > Vespertilionidae > Ia > Ia io. Next base: position 6,956,381 of record JAJQQW010000021.1, read on the forward strand.
GAAAACACAGAGAAGCACACACCTGTCTCCCTGCTCATGTTAATTTGGTCCTGAAAGCATTGCTGAAACATGTTGCGGGCCCACCACACGCCACAGATGCTCCTGCTCTGGCACGTGCAAGGGTTGGAGGTGGGAGCTGGATACTACGACAGCGTTTCTGTGTCACCAGGATGCCCGTGGCCAGGCCAATCCCCCTACAGCCTGTCGCTCTGTCCAGCCGTCCCTCCGCACAGGGCTTCCCGTGGGGGCTGCGTGTGATTCTGTGTCGACCACCACACTGCTCCAAGCCTGACGAAGGTGAGCAGTTTAGGAAATAGCTTGGGCTATGCCACTGCCTGTCGCCTGCCGCTGACTCCCCTCCTGCAGGACCCATGCGTGACAGGCCTGGTGAAGCACGGAGCAGACACCCACGCTCACTCCCAGAAGTCGGAGGTCATGGGGGTGAGAGGTGACCCGCTGTCGCAGGGCTCTCCATGTGACACTGAGGTTGTAACCAACCTGGAGAGCAGCGGCTTCAGCCACGTCTCACTTTGAAAAGACACCCCTGGAGCAGCCCGCCTCCCCCTGTCCTGTGTGTCTCCCACAAGCAGGGCCCATTTTTAGGAACAAGAGGGTCATGACTTGAAGGGTTTCCAGAGGGAATGCCGCCCCGCACTCTGCACTTCCCGGCTCTGCCCTCTGAGCAGGAGCAGGTTGGCATGAATGCCAGCGAAGGGACGCCTGTGTTTTAGGAGCGGCACATGGCCTGGGCCGCCACCTGTGCAGGAGGGCGCCTCCTGGCTTTTAGAGCTCTCCTTCCAGGAGCCCTGGGCACGGCTGGCACCTGGCGGGGTGGGAGCAGAGTGTCCCGAGGGGCTTCAGCGCCGGGACCAGGGGCGCAGGTGGCACCGGGAGCGAGGCGCGGTCAGCTCCCAGGAGCAGGCGCCAGGCACCAGAGCTGTGGGCCCAGCCGTCTGCCAAACCCAAGAGCAGAGGGCGCCTGGTCTGCAGCCACCGCTCTGCCACGCTGACCTCTGGGCTTGCCAAGCTCCACCGTCATGGGAGCCAATGCCTGACGATAAATCCACATGTCTGTGTATATAAGCATGCGTGTGTGTGTGTATCTATCTATCATCTAGCTATCAACTATCTGTTATCTAACCATCTATCTCTCTATCACCTATCTATCCACCTATCATCTATCTATCCATCACCCATCTCTCTATCCATCACCCATCTCTCTATCCATCACCCATCTCTCTATCCACCCATCCATCTGTCATCCATCTGCGCCTATTGGTTGTTTCTCTGAGACCAGAACTCTGACCAAGACGAGCAGGCACGAGGAAGAAGGTCGTGCCATCGCAGAGGCCAAGCTCCAGCTGCCAGCAGCACGCAGGGGTCCTAAAGACAACCTCGTCAGCACCTTGTGTTCCTGCCCAGCCTGAAGGTGGTGCCGTCTGTGGAGCCCAGACCTGCTCACTGGCCTGGGGAAAAGCATGCTCCTAGAAGAGACCTCTGTGGCTGGCCCTGCTCTACGTGGAGCCTACCCTGAGCTGGGAACAGTGAGAAAGCTCCCTGTCGGGACTGACTGGAGTCCCGCTTTCCCCAGAACCACCGCTCTAAAGCCGACAGGCTCGGGAACGCAGAGGGGTGGGAGGCAGGTGCCATGGGGGTGCCCTCCCTTCCTCCTTCCCCCCCCTCCCTCCCTCCCTTCCTGAGTGGGAAGCAGAGGGCCACACAGCCCTGGTCAGGGCTGGGGGTCGGTGTAAAGTGCACCTGTCTCCTGTCCTTATCAGGACAGCGGTCCTCATGTGGCCGAACCTTGCCAGGGGCCTGTGAGGTCAGCCCCTGCTGCTGCGGGAACAGAGTCTCCACCCCGCGTTCTCCCGTTTCCCTGCTGGGTCGCCCGGAAGTGTTTTGCCTGGAGTGTCTGGCTGCTCTCTTCCCAATAAAGGGCTGGATGGTGCGAGTCCTTGTGAGCATTGGCACCACCTGCTCATTGCTCCCGACACGGCTGAGAGGACCTCGGCCACGGGCTCCTGGCATCCCTTACCCTATCGACGCAGAGGGAGCCACAGATCCAGGGAAGTGTTCACTGACACCGCTGGAACACGCGGTATGACGGCTGTGACAGCCATGAAGGGCACATTCCAATGAGCCGGGTCCATGTTATGAATACGCAGGGGGCGGAGGGGCCGGTGTGCAACAGGAAAGACAAGAAAATGAGTTGTATCCTGTTGCAATCCTCTTTCAAATTGGGAATTTGATTCCTTTTTAAAAACACCTGCTGGGAAAGCTCTCCCTCTTGACTTGGGCAATGTTTACTAAACTCCACAGCGCCCCTGGCCGGCTCTGGACAGTGGGGAGACGGCGCGTCACAGCGACGGGGCCGCCGAGGGAAAGGAGGGTGCTCTTCTCTGTGGAAACACCACCTTTTGGCCTAAACATGTTCATCTTCACATGAACATGTGTGAAATGCTCATGGAGGAAGGGGATTGTGGGCTGTTTTCCAGGCCCAAGAAAACCCGGAGTGGTGGCTTCCCCACAGGCAGGGAGACGGCAGCCTCCCACCCGCCCCCCCCCCCTCCCCGCCCTGCTCAGTAGCCTTATGGGATTTATTTTTATCCTCAGCCACACATATATTTTTACTTGTGTGAATAATAGGGAGCAAGATTACACTCTTTTATTTGCTAATTAAGCTGCATTCCTCCAGATCGGGAGGCAGTAAGTGTGGGATTCACGGGCTTGGAAAGTTAGTAAGGCAGTAAGTGTGGGGTTCGTGGGCTTGGAAAGTTAGTAAGGTAGTAAGTATGGGGTTCGTGGGCTTGGAAAGTTAGTAAGGTAGTAAGTGTGGGGTTCGTGGGCTTGGAAAGTTAGTAAGGCAGTAAGTGTGGGGTTCGTGGGCTTGGAAAGTTAGTAAGGCAGTAAGTGTGGGGTTCATGGGCTTGGAAAGTTAGTAAGTAGTAAGTGTGGGGTTCGTGGGCTTGGAAAGTTAGTAAGGCAGTAAGTGTGGGGTTCGTGGGCTTGGAAAGTTAGTAAGGCAGTAAGTGTGGGGTTTCATGGGCTTGGAAAGTTAGTAAGGGTAAGTTCGTTCATGGGCTTGGAAAGTTAGTAAGGCAGTAAGTGTGGGGTTCATGGGCTTGGAAAGTTAGTAAGGTAGTAAGTGTGGGGTTCGTGGGCTTGGAAAGTTAGTAAGGTAGTAAGTGTGGGGTTCGTGGGCTTGGAAAGTTAGTAAGGTAGTAAGTGTGGGGTTCGTGGGCCCAAGGGACTGCCGGGGAGAGAGGGCTTCCCCAGGCGGCAAAGAGCCTGACTGAGAACCTGACCTCACCTATCCGGCGTCCTGGAGCCCCGGCCTTCCAGAAAGCCAGGCCCCGGTGAAGACAACAGGAGCCACAAGCTGGGCGCGCTGTCTGCAGAGCCGAGCAGGAGGAAAAGCGGAAGGAAAACGCACGCCTTTGCCCATGGCCCAGGTGGAGGCAGCCGGGCGCACAGCCTCTGAGACCCCGGAGTGCAGGCTACCAGACGGGGACACCTCTGAACCTTGGGAGTCTAAAGGTTAAAAATATCATTTCAGAGAAAACGTGGGAAGACTGGGACATGGAGGGAGGAGAGCCCGCCTCTCCCCACGCCCGGGCGGACCCCTGGGCAGGGAACTGTGCCCGTGGGCCGTGCCCTCTTCAGCCACACCCAGTGGGTCCCCCTGAGAGTTTCAGGAGTTGGATGGCAAGACGGTGGAGGAAGCTGTAAAGCAAAGCCTGCAAGACCGGCAGGGGGGGCGGGGGTGGGGGGGTGGGGGGGGGGGTGGGGGGTGGGGGGGGGGGGGTGGGGGGGTGGGGGGGGGGGGGGGGGTGGGTGGGGGGGGGGGTGGGAGGCGGCTGCTTGTCCACCAGCAGAGCCCCGCCCCCAGGGCAGGAGCCAGCACAGAGGGCACGCACAGGGTCCAGGGTCCGCTGCCTGCCGGCGGGGCCTCTGCTTGCTTCTCTCCGGTTGCCTGCAGGTACAGACCCACTACACACTCAGCTGGCAGACGCACAAGTCAAGTGACTGTAACAGGGACTTTCCTTGGGGCGGCATCAGCGCGTAGCCCGAAGCATCTTTCTGGGGCGTGTGTTCCTGCAAAGGCTTCGGTTATCGGCCAGCATCCATGCAACGCGGACGAGGTGGCTCTGGAGTGAATGTCACCTCCCTCAGAGGAGACGTTTAGAAGAAGAGGCGCCTGATGCTCCCTCGGTTTCAAGGGCTGGGAGGCCGGGAGTTCCTCAGACAACCAAGCTCCCTCTCTACTTCCTGGAGCTTCGGGAGAGGGTTGGGGGGCGTCCGGGACCATTTCTAACCTGTGAAACGTCTCTCCACACCAGTGTCCTTACACGTGTACAAGGACCCTTCTCTGACTCGGAGGAGGCGGAAAGCGAGCCCCATTAGGAAGGCTCCCCACGGGAGGGAGCCGTCCAGGGTTGCTGTGCCCATGCTCAGCGGGGTCACTGACGGGACGGCAGCGCCTTTGGGTGGCTGCGTGGAGGAGAACGCGTGCGTGTGGACGCGGGCTACACGCTTCCCGCCCGTTCAGGTGAAGTCCCAGTGCCGGTTCCAGCTTGCTTAGCTCAACGTTCTAGTTCGGATTCCATTTCCAATTGTTTCCCTTCCGTTTGAACACATTTTGAGCAATTTTACAGCTATTCATACCTGCTTGGTTTTTTTTATTAGAAATTACACACTTAAAAAAATCGCTGTCGGAGGCGCTGCTAAGTTTAACCGCTTCCCTGCCGCTCGGAGCCTCCTGGGCAGAGAGGAGCAGCCTGTCTCCCCTGTGCAGGGGCTTCCCCTGGACAGATGTTTAGGGAACCTCCGAGCAGAGGGCACCGGGGTCCTGCCCACAACGTCCTTGAGGAGAAAGTTACTTGAGGAGAAACTGAGACTCACCATGGAGACAAGTGTCTTAACACTGGGTGGCGTTTGCCAGGTCTCCAGATTCGCCTTTGAGGTTTCTTTTGACCCCAATAAACTGCCCATCACAGCATCCCCGGGAAAGCGTGGCCTGGTCAGCCTCACGGAGGGGTCTCGCGCTGGGAACACCAGGCCCCCCACCAGGGAGCATCTGCCCCGCCAGCCCCCATGTCCGTTGTGGCCTGTGTGACCGAGGGACAGGGGAGGCACAGCCACAGCAGGTCACGGCTCTGGGATGCTGAGCCCAGTCCCTGATCTCACCCATGGCGTCTTCCTTCCTCACTCACCCAGCGCCAGACCAGCCAGAGCCCTCGGAGGCTGGGCAGACAGGTGCAGGATGACGGGGCCAGGATTGCGTGGAGCCGAGGCGTGGGGCGGGGGGTTTCAGGTGACCTGTCCCCTTCTACTTTGGGGAGCCTCTGCATGCACATTCTCTGAGCACACTGGTGTTCACCCCCGAGGACAGGTGGGGAGGCAGTGGGAACCAAAGTGTCGGGAGAATGGGCTGAACCAGAAGGAGAAGCTTTGACGGAGGAACTGGAAAACCCACGCTATCTACCAGGTGTGCGCCCACCTCCAACCTCTGACTCCACCTCAGACCCACCTCCCACCGGCGTCCTGGGTGGGAGAGTCAGCCTCGGACTACAGTTCATAGTTGGAAAGAAAAACCATGGTGAGCAATGTGCCTTCTAGTCAGGCTGAAATTCACCCTTAAAAATATTATTCCACTAATTAAAATGGAATTAAACGAATATAAGGCTAACTGTCTGCTGTTTAGCATACAAAGTTGTTAGATATATCACGCTCTGGGTTCCAAGTGGGCGGCTGGTCTCAGCCACGCTTAATTGTAAGGAATAGCCATGTACTCCTTAATTGCATAACTAGGTGGAACATAAAAATCACAATTACATGAGTTATATCAAGTAAAATATGTTAAAATAGTTTGTTTTTCGATGGTGGGATTTTTATGGACACCATAATGAAACTGAAGTACATTTTTAATTACCTAATTATTGCTATTTTCAAAGTCCATTTACACCATAATTGTTCCTGTTTTCATAGTCCAAAGAGTCCTTGGCAGACTTGGAGGCTCTCCGATGAGGATTCTTTCTCAGATGCCTCCCACTCCCGGTCCCCCATCTTTAAAATCTTCCCACAAGTACATGGTTAGTTAATCTCTGAAAGCAGCGCCAATGCCCAGGTAAGTTCCTGCTGGAAAAGACCTCCTTTTCCATGAGCAGCCGGAACAGGTGGAGGGACGTCGGCAGGAAATACAGTTGGAGAGGTGTCTGAGACAACGACCTGCCGGGTGTGCGTGTCTTTCTGTACAACAGGTCACTGGTGAGTGGCATCCACTGCAACTTTACATGGAGGCCCAGAAACAGGAAGTGAAGAGACTGGGATCACCCAGCAGGTGATGGGGAGGCAGGACTCAAACTAAGTGTCCATCCCCGATAGGTGCCGCAGGGTGAGGAGCCCCTGGAGGGCGGGTGGTGGGAGGAGGAGGAGAAGAGGAGGGGGGTCCAGGTCAACCAGGAGCCCCACTCGCCTGTGTCTTTGCCCCTCAGTATCTGGGTCCCACCCAAGTCCCAGCCGCACCTCAGGACTAGGGAGTCCTCTAGTTCAGTTCCACGTTCTTTTTTTTCATTTCATTGGTTTGGGGAAGGGCAGGTGTCGGGAGTACATGTAACTGTGATATTTCCTTGTCCCTCATTTTTTCAAATTTTTATTCATTTGAATTTCATGAGCCACGTGTCATTAGCATCCTCTCCATTCAGCGGGCTGATGAGGAAAAAGAATTGACAGCTGTGGGCTATTCTGGAAGTGCTGCACTTCCTCTTTCGTTCCATTGGCTAAATTTAATCATGTGGCTTCTCCTGGCAAAGGACACTGGGAAATGTAGTCCAGCTCTGAGCCCAGGAAAATGAGGGACTGGACTTTGGTGGGCCCTTAGCATAAGGTGACCAGATTTTAACATTGGTAAATCGGGACACCATTGACCGGGGACAGGGGCGGGGGTTCTTTTTTTTTTAAATATATTTTATTGATTTTTTACAGAGAGGAAGAGAGAGGGATAGAGAGTTAGAAACATCGATGAGAGAGAAACATCCATCAGCTGCTTCTTGCACACCCCCTACTGGGGATGTACCTGCAACCAAGGTACATGCCCTTGACCGGAATCGAACCTGGGACCCTTGAGTCCACAGGCCGACGCTCTATCCACTGAGCCAAACCGGTTTCGGCCTGGCGGGGGGGCGGGGGGGGGGAGGTTCTTGATTAAAAATTTGGTCTATATTGTAATCGCTTTTGGTTTTTTTAATAAAAGGAAATTCACTTCTTAGATCATCGTTGAATTTGCATCTTCTTTTCTTACTCATTATGTTAAAAATAAAAAAAATAATTTAAAATTATATTATAAATTATTATATACATATTGCTTAAAAACACAGTAAGTAGGTACATAATTACAATGAACGTATTTTATTGTTAGTTTATAAATTAAATTAATTTGATTGTTATAAAGTAACTATATTTTAAAAATTATTTTAATCCTATATTTCTTTCTAAATAATAACAATACTAACTTGTATTATTTTTCCTCTGAATTTGCCGTAACGTAAGTCGTAACTGTCACTTTCAAGGCCGGCGCTAGACTTTTTGCCGCCACTATAAAATATAAATAATACGAGTACTGTCTGCTAAATTCAAGAAAATTTATGTATTTATGAAATAAATAAATAAATTACTTACCTAAATTATCTGAATAGCTGATTTGTAATGACATCACTTGTTTAACTAGCTTACTAGCACGCAGTACGATGTGTATCGTCTGAGAGACAGTTACAAAATGTTTTCTTCGTTGCCAATCCCAAAAAATGCCATTGTTCATTAAGTCCAAACAATGATGGTCGAATTCTAACAACTGATCAACAATGCGAACTTTGATAAGCAGTTCTTGATAATCAGTTCTCAACAATTATTTGTTATTATTAAAGTTTAACATTATAAAATTAACAAAAATAATATAAAACTCACATCCTGGCTAAATAGCCACATGGCCGCCGAAAATGGTATATTCCTTTCCCGTTCTCCCACTGTTCCCTAGCTTGTCGTGCATTCTTTCCAAAAATCGGGACTTTTGTAAAACGCCGCGGGACGTGGGACAAATTGTTAAAAATCGGGACGTCCCGCCAAAAGCGGGACGTCTGGTCACCTTACCTTAGCAGTATCCAAGATTCTGGGACTGAGAGTTCAACAAAGGCCAAGTGTGTACCTCTGCCCCCTGAGGCAACTGCAGAAAACAACGCAAGTCGCGCCAGAGCAGCATAAACGTAAACAGTTACCTGCGTGGACCTTGGCTCCAGGCCACCAAGGGCCAGGGTCTTCACTCTCCTGTCAGGGCTGTGTGCCCCTGGGAGAGCCCCACAAAGTGCCCGCGTGTGCATTGCTCGGTGCACGTGGACCGTGTTACAGACTAAACGTGAACCCACTCTTTACGGGCAAGTAGGTTGTCTCACATACAAGCAAAATAAGACACACCCACTGCATGTTGGCATTCCCAGTGGGAATGAGACGAGACCTTCATGTGGCCGCTGTGCTTTTCAATGAGAGATAATTTCCTCTCACTCCTGAGATGGGAAGATAAAAGCAGGGCTGAGACCTGACCCACACCCAGGGCCTCTCTAGATTTGGGGAAACCTGAAAAGCCTCTGGAGGGATGTCGGGTTCCCGCCTGTCTGCTCCCCAATCTCAGGAGCGTGGACACCCCCTCCTCTCGGTCCTCCTGACCTCCTGCTGCCAGGAGTCTTCTTCCCTGAGTGTCTTCCTCGCCATCCTGGGACTTCCAAGGGGAACCAGCCCTTTCCCACGATTCCCGCAGGCCCAGCACAGGCCCGTCCACAGCCGCGTCGGGAAATGTTTGCTGAGATGAATGGAGTTGATGTGAGGGATTGAATCCAGGTAAGTGGCTTTGGTAAGTGTATTAGCTCTGCCCTGGGACTCTCGGCTCCTGTCCAGCCCCATTATGATTTGCCCAAATTAACGTGACAGAGAGTGACTGGGGAGTCTTCCTTCCTCACTGCCGAGAGTTGGACATGAGACAGGAAATGACAGCCAGGATCACGATGAGAAGCAGCGGAGGAGGGGGGCGGAGAGTCCTGCTGCCCACCCACCCTCACGGGAGGAGGCGGCGGGCACTGACTGGAGCTCACAGACACACCACTCCCATGACCATGTTTCACTGGGAGTGGGCGTCTGGGGTTTCCGGGAGAGGACAGGAGGGACTCAAGGCCCCGGCAGGCTCCTGGGAGCCACACTCTTTGAATATCTGAGCAGGAAGATGGTTCCTCTGCTTGTCGCATGGAGCAGAGTTTGTTCTTGGTACATATGTGAACTATTGAGACAGCCAATAAAATAACAGACCTCACGTAATCCGGCGAAGGGCCCTCGGACACTGTGGCGGCCTCTGTGCCCGGGCCGCTGGTCCATGCCTTCCTCCTGGGAGGTCCTTAGGTGATGAAATCTGATTTTAATTTTTACAAAGTGCGTGTGTCGTGGGGAGAGACTTAAACATACAGGGTGCATCTGAGAAGCCACAAAGACAAGGAGAAAAAAATAGAAAATTTATTTAGCCACATGTTTTGTGGATTTTTTTCTTTGAAAAAAGTCCAGTTCCGAGTGTCCGAGCCAAGCAGGAGCCTCTCCCGTGGGTCATGTATGTATTTCGCTCTCTCCTTTGGACAGCGATGCACACGCCTCTCTATTGTCAAACAAAGTCTATGCGGTTCATGTGTCCGTGATGGGCCACAGATGCCACACAGAAAGCTTCCTGTCCCAGGAGAATATTCCCATGAAATACAGAGTGTGGGAGGTGAGGGCCCTTCACTGCCTGGAGAGAGCACCAGGCTCGGTGGGGAGGTGGGGGGGGCGCGGGGGGAGGAGGAGCTCACCTAACCCTTGGCCACACCGAGGGGCCCCTCTGCAGACAGGCCTGGAGGCATCTTCTTAACTTCAAATCCGTGTGTGGTGCCCTCTGTGCCGGGCCCCGCTGTGTCAGGGTTGGAAGGAGGCAGAGGGCCCAGCAGTGCCAGGAACAAGCAGGACCATGGAGTCCCCTCATCCCCATTGGCCGTGAGGCCCAGGCACCGTCCATCCCGCTGCCCAGCATGGTTCCCAGAACAGCTGTTTCATTTTTCACGGCTGTTTAGTTTGTTTCCATCAGTAGCTGAAGGTCATGTTTTGTCCTTTCGCGGGGATATTTGAACACTGATGGCTGCCAGCCCTTCCCGTGCAACGTGCAGACTGGCATTCAGACTTCAGACAGGGTGTTTGCTGCGGCCGCCGAGCTCCGAGCGCCATGTATGGGTCTGAGACGCTGCTGTCTGAAGTTTCCACAGGAAGGACGAACCCCTCGCCCCCGAAGCCTGGGTTAACCGCTCCCCCACCCCCTCCTCCAATGACTGGGGATTCCAAATTTGCTTGAAACTGGGTCAAATTACACCGTCTGCCTGACTGGGAAGCGGTCTTGAGCCAGGGGTCTTAGGAGGGAGTGGAAGGAGGTTTAGGGCGGCAGAGGCAGGAAGGCTGACGCAGGAGGCAGAAGTGGTGACAAGCTTCAGGAGGGAAGACTGACCCTCGTAGGGGCAGCAGTTCATGCCCATTTACTGATAAGTCTGTTGTGACCCCAATCCAAATTTTCATAACTTTTCCTTTGGAACCCGGAGAATTATAAATGTGGTGTGGGAGAATCAGTGAACAAAATAACCAAGTAGACTTTGACTCAACATAAATATTAGGGACGTTGGCACAAACAGATGTCAAAATAGATTCCCAACCTACAGGAATTAAGAAACCAGCAAGGTCCTGGATGAGGGGTGGGCGGTAGGAAGAGCAGATGAGAATGTAGTTCACCCCATGCACTTTGGGTGGGTGCCGTCTGATGCAGCCGCTATGGGAGTAGTATGGAGGTTGCTCAGAGAATTAAGAATAGAAATACCATGTAACCCAGCAACCCCTCTTCTGGGCATTTTTCTGAAGAATATGAAAATACCAATTCAAAAGGCACCTCCCCCGGTGTCGGTTCCGGCTTTATTAGCAACAGCCGGTGATGGGGTGCGGCTAAGTGTCCCGGCTGACCACTGGATGAAGAAGATGTGCCCACACAGGAGCACTACTCAGCCACAGGAAGATGAAATGTGGCGTTTGCGACAACAGGGATGGGCCCGAGGGGCGAAGTGAGTGAGCCGCTCACTCGTGCGGGATGTTAAAAAAAGAGACGAACAAACAAAACAAAACAAACTCAGGGATACGGACGGCAGATCGGAGGGTCAGGGGCGAACATCTGTGACGGAGGAGGCTGGCGTGGGTGCTGAGCAGCTGCGGTGCGTGCAGACGTGGAACTGAAATGTCTGCACCTGACACGCACATAACCAAAGTTACTTCAATAATTTTTAAAAAGTTCCTGGTAGAAGGGGTGTCCACGTCCCTGGGGTTAATGTGGAGGGGACAAGGATGAAATCCTAAAGGTAAACTGATTCGTTGCCACGTCACACCACTGCCCAACCCACGATTCAGGGGGATCGACGGTGTGAGAGCAATAGACAAGGGAACGAACCAGTAAGTGCAGGTGTTGGGAGAATCCTTTAAACCGTGTTTCACCATAAAGCGACAGATTGATAGGAAGAATCAGTATAAATTCAATGAAAATCTCTGTAAGCAGAGTTTAAGGCAAATCCCAAACAGAGAAAAGAAGTGTTTGCGACAAAGGGCTAATATTCCCGATGCTCGGGGATGTCACTGTGGACAAAGGCCACGACTAGGAAGTCCACAAAAGGAGCTCTCATGGCAAAAATGCGGAAAACGTTTAACTTTGCTAGCTGGCAAAGATGTGCAAACAGAAACAACAGGAGACACCATCTTCCCACTATGGCAGCGGCAGTCTTAGAGGAGGAAAGACCATCGGGAGCGAGGGGAAGTGTCCCCCACAGACTTGCTGGCCTGACCCTAAAGGGACCCAGCCTTGCAGAGGGGCACTTGGCAGAACCCCGGGCACAGCCCCCTACACAGCAACACCTCTGCTAGGGATGCGTCCTTAGAAAATAACCACAAATAACGGCAGAAATTTATCTAAAAGACGTTCCCTGCAAGGTTGAGTATAATAGCAAAAAATTAAAAACAAAATGAATATCTGACAACGGGGAACCGGTTGCATAAACCATGCTGCCGTGGGACCACGGCATGGAAGCCGCGCTGAGCGCTGCGGAGCGGCGCAGGGCAGGTTCCCCACGTACAGTCCCACGGGAAAGGGCTGCGCCGCGACCTGCGGGGTGCGGTCTCGCTTCCTGCTTTGTGCATGTATGTATGTAAATCTATGCATAGAAAGGGGCTTTAAGAGGATCACCAAAAAGTTAGGCATGATTATCTCCGGGAGGCGAGCGCAAGCGTGATTTTCATTACTTTCCAAATATTCTGCAATAAAAATGTGTTACTTTTGTTAACAATCTTCTTAGAAACATTAGCTTGTATTTAAATTCTGCATAGAAATCAGGTCTCAAAAAATGGCCTCCGGGGGTCTTGGGAAATGGTTGCAGCCAGAAATGAGGACAAGCCGGGGAGCATAGCGCAGCCTAGTAGGCTGGGGCGGGGGCCTACGCCAGCTCCTGGGTGCCCTTCCCCAGAGCCCCAGCCGGCCCCGCTCGCTCCCACACCTGCCTCTTTTATGAATCATGGAATAGAAAACGGATACAGACTGAAAATAGTAACAGCCCGGCCGGCGTGGCTCAGTGGTTGAGCGCCGACCTATGAACCAGGAGGTCAGGGTTCGATTCCCAGTCAGGGCACAGGCCTGGGTTGAGGGCTCCATCCCCAGTGTGGAGCGTGCAGGAGGCAGCCGATCAGTGATTCTCTCTCATCACTGATGTTTCTATCTCTTTCTCCCTCTCCCTTCCTCTCTGAAATCAATAAAAATATATATTAAAAAAAGAAAATAATAACAATAAGTGAGAATATATCAATAGATAGCGATAAACACTCATAGGCCCTCCGTGTTTCCCAGACACCGAACGTATTGCCTTTCAGATATTTTCCCATTTTCTCAGCAATGTTTTGGCAAAGGGAGCATTGTCTGCAGGTTACAGATGTGTAAACTGAGACTCGGGTGGGCGGGGATAATTGTTTTGCAGTCATGCCACTCCTGGGCTGCGAGGGGATGGCAAGCCCACCTCTGGGAGTCTCACCCACAGCCCTTCTCCCCCACCCGACAGTGAGGGGGACGGGGCAGGGTTTCCCCAAACCCGCGCGCCTTACCCCAACTCACCACCCAGGCCTGGACCGTCTTTGTGATCAGCCTTGTGTTGCGCAGCCTGGCTCCGGGGTGAAAGATTTGTGGCGATTGCATGATGTATGAGGTGCCATTTGTAAAAATATTATTTAGTGTAAAACATGATGTTTTTTCTCCTGATTTACAAGTTGGATTTATAAATCTGCACTTCTCACTATCCGAGTTATATATCTTGCCGCTGATTTATAAAACTAGCCTGTAAATCTTCCCGGCAAAGTTCTGATTCAGAAATCATTATTTTAAGAATTAGATTTAGTTAAAACATTCAAACTGCCGTACAGGGCAAGCAGTGGATTCACAGGACGCCAGAAGGGGCTCACGGAGCCGCCTGGGCTTTGCGGGCCGTGCCCAGGAATTCCTAAAGGAAACGCGCTGACCCAAGGCCTGCGCTTCACTCTGTCACTACCGCGGACTGATCCGCGCAGCCCAAGCCACTCGGTGACGGTCCATGCCACACAACACACCAGTCCTTACCTCCAGTCCCTGACGTGGCTGCCCTGATGGGGTTTCTGTGATGCTCCTGTACCCCAGGGCTGGCCGTGCGGAGGAGACGCAGGAGTCACCAGAGGGACCTCCCCCTCCTGGCCGCTCCCTTTTTCTACCGGAGCCCAACATGGGACCCCACCCCGAGCCAAGGCCACTAAGCTTGGGGCAGGGACTGTATGATGCCATAGTCTCTCCATAAAGCTGAAGTCTCAGTCGGACCCTGTTCCTCCAATGACGAGGGGCTGGTCTCGGGGAGAGGATGTGGCCAGTCCCAGAAATTAGAGCATGTTTAAGAACAACCAATGGTTGAGTGGATAAACTTGGTTGTTGCTGTTTTTAAGAACAGCGAGCAACCAGCCAAGCAGCATGAATGGATGAGGAGCTTGGGGGCCAAGCGGGGGGCCTAACGGAGGGGGGGGCGCTGAGTGGGGCCGGGGGACTTCAGAAAGACGCTGGTCCCACTTGGTCCCAGCAGCCAGCCTTCGCCCCCTGGCTGCTGCTCTGGGGTCGCTGGCTGTGAACATTTCTGGACAAGTCTTTCCATGGACATGGGTGCTTATTTCTCTTGGGTAAAAAACCTGGGAATAAACTGCTGAGTCGTTTAAAAGGGTGCTTAATGGTGCACCTTTTCAACAGTGATAGCGCCACCACCTCCCGCCCACCCACCCGGTGATGTGTGAGTTCCCGTTGCTCCCGCCCTTATCAATCCTCACCTACATACCAGGCTTTTTAACCAGAGTCATTGAATCACTTTTGTCACAAGTCCAGACATGAAAACATGAAGTGGGGGTTCATTTTAATGTGTATTTTCCTGACAACTAACGGGGTTGAGGGGTGTTCTGCGTGCTCCTGGTCACCTGTGTGTCTTCCTTTGTGAACGGTCTGTGTAGGTCCCCTTCCCGTCCTGTTTAGCGGCTTCTGAGCTGTGAGAGAGCTTGATGGAACCTAGACACAGCCTTTGCCAGATAAACACTGCAAATGGTACCTCCCCGTCTGCGCCTTCAATCTCCTCTCCTTGTCAATGTCTTTTAAAAGGCAAACAATGTTAATGAATGAAGTACAATTTGACGGTTTTCTTCTTTAGGTGATGCTTTTGTGTCTTCCGAAATCTCTCCCCCTACGTTGCAAAGGTTTTCTCCTATGTTTTCCTCTAAAAGGTCTGTAGTTTAGGCTCAGATCAGGTTAACGGTTGAGGATGAGGTGAGGATGGGTTGTGGTTCACTTTGGTTCCATACAGAGACCTTGTTCTTGTCCATCATGGGGATCAGGTAGTGTGAGGCCTTCCACGTTGTTCTTTTAAAAATGGCTTTTGATTTTTCTAGATCCTCTGTCTTTTCAGATAATTTTTTAAATTATTCTTTCTTATAGATGTCCCCTTTTTTCTTCCATTGGCCTCCTCCTGCCCCTCACCCCACGGCCCAGGCCTTCAGC
Organism: Ia io; assembly: GCA_025583905.1. Lineage (NCBI taxonomy): Eukaryota > Metazoa > Chordata > Mammalia > Chiroptera > Vespertilionidae > Ia > Ia io. The sequence continues at coordinate 6,971,562 of JAJQQW010000021.1, forward strand.
ACCCTACTGTCAGTGCCATGGGCCATGCATATATGCACGCAAGGTCTTTGGTTGATGACTCCCACCCCGACCCCCAGCCCCGCCTTCCCTCTGAGGTTCTGTACTCTCTTCCCTGCTTCTGTGACTCTGGATCCACTCTGTGCATCCGTTTATTTTGTTCCTTAGAGACCACATATGAGTGCGATCATGGGACACTTGACTTTCTCTGACTGGCTTAGTTCATGTAGCACAATGCTCTCCAGGCCCCTCCCTGCTGTCTTTTTCAGATAAATTTTATGATCATTTTGTTACTTTATATAAAAAAAAAAGCTTGCTGAGATTTTTATTGAAATTCTGTCGAATCTATACATCAACTGGGGACAACAAACATCTTAACACTGTCTCTTCTTCCAATTCATTAACAGAATGTATCTTTCAATTTATTTAGATCTTCCTTAATCTTTCAGTCATCTTTTATAGTTTTCTGTTGAAATCTTGCACAACTTTCATTAACTTTACTCTTAAGTATTTTACTTTTATATTTTGTTTTCTAAATATTAGCTGCTTATACATAAATACAATGAATTTTGTATATTCTTCTTGTATTTGGTGACTTTGCTAAATCCATTTTTAGATCTGGTAGGTTTTCGTAAATTCCTTTGGATTTTCTATGTAGACAATCATGTCACCTGCTCATGTTTCTATTTCTTCTTTTTCAATATGTGTGCCTTTATTTTATTTTCTTGCCTGATTGCACTGGCTAGCACACCCAGTACCCAAGAGAAATGACGAGACTGAGCACCTTTGCACGTTCCCAGTCCGGGAGGTAGGAAGCATTCGGTCTTGGGTGATCGGAAGTGCCGGCTTCTGCGTGACTGTCACAGGTCCCATCAGCAGCTTCAGAAGCTTCCATCTGCTTGTAAGTTGCGAAGAGTTTTTATCATGAATGGGCTTGGGATCTTATCATGTTCTTTCTCTGCATCTATTTGAGATGATTGTACATTTTCCTCATTTATTCTGTGGTGTGTTAACTTACAGAGATTGATTTTTCAGGGTTGAAACATCTCTGCTACATGGTGCTGAGCTCAACTTGCTACTATTTCATTGTGGATTTTGGTTGGTGTGTTCATGAGAGAGGTTGCGCTTTAATTCTTTCTCCTAACAGTCTGATATCAGGGTCACATTAGACGCATGAAGCATGTTGGGAAGCAGGCATGCTGCTATGTCTTTGAGAAAAGTTTGTCAATATTGTTATTGCTCTTGTAAATGTTTGATAGAATTCTGTGGTGAACTCATCTCAACATACAATTTCTCTTGCAGGAAGGTATGTGCTAATAAACCCAATTCTTTTATTACACATGGGGTCATTCAACTTTTTCTTTCTTCTTGATTGTTGATTTTTGAGGCATTTTTCTATTTCATCTAAGGTGTTAATTTATTAGCAAAAAATTGTTCATAGTATTTTCTTATTATTCTAATATACTTTATTATTGCTTATTCTTATTTCTTGTTATTTTTAGGGCCTATATTTTTATTATTTGGACATGTATTGATATTCTGTGGGATACGTATTAAATCACATTTGCATTTCTGATATTGGTCATTGAGCTTCTTTCTTTATTCATCAATTATCCTGGATAAAGCGTTATCAATTTTATCGACCTTTTCAAATAACCAACTTTTGGCGTGGTCTCCACGTGTCTGTTTCCTGTTCACTGATGTCTGCTCTTATATTTATTAATTATTGTCTCCTGCTACTCTGGGTTACTTTATTTTTCTGTCTCCACTGGCAGCGTGGCTGGCTCTTACTTTTTCCCAGTTAAAGATCCGCTATTTAACCGAGGTGCTTGGTGCACTGTCATGTGACGTCATGGCGACCAGTGAGAGTGAAGTCTGCTGTCGGATTCCCATTGGCCTACGTGGTTACTTCCTCTGCTCTCGCTCAGGCCCGCGTTCTCCCCGGCTTACCGAGTGCTCAGGGCGCTGCTTCATCTCCTCTAAGGGCTTTCAGTTCTAGCCTTTATGCTCTCGGGTTGGTGTGCTGGGTGGCTGCTGTAAGGCTGGTGAATTACAGCGATAGACACAGCTCTATGGCTTTTCACTTTACATGAACTAAGAGAGTGTGTGCGTTACATTTGTCACTTAACCACCTTTCTCCGCTGCGCGTAGAGGAACTACAGCCCTGATTTATTGGCCTAGTCTGAGGTTAGCACAGTTCCATTCCCGGTACCCGGCATATTCCTCATCCTCGCTGTTGACTGGATCCACGACTCTCTGTCACCCATCCACAGGCACCACGTAAGAGGGCCCGGGGCACGCTGGCCTTAATGACTTATCTCATGTGTCCCCGTGTCCGGGCACGGGCGGGCTGTGAGGACCGGGCCCCTGAGTCACAGCCCTCGGCCTGTCAGGCATCACAGCCTGGAACCTACAGTGCCCCGAGCTTCCCGGTCACAGGGAGGTGAGCCTGGAGCTGGGATCACAGGGAGGCCGTCCAGCTGCCTGCCTATGGGGTGAGTCATCTCAAATGGCAGGATCAGGGTGGGGGAGCGTGTCCCGCCGACACGAGATCCCGTCCCCAGGGCCGCGGCCCCCCTCGCACATCGGGCATGTGCAGCTGATATGGGGGAGCAGCTGCCTCGTGTCCATCGAGCGGCGGGAACGGGAGCCAAGTCACCTCTCTGTGACCTAAGGCAGCGGGTTTCACCTGCCGACTCTGTTTCCCTCCTCTGCACTGGGAAACCTGACGTACCTCTATTTTTATGTTCCACGTGAGTGTAAGGCACTCGGGCTGCTGCCCTGTGGCTGTTTGGGGAGCAGAGCGGAGCTGTAGGTATTAAAACTCCAAACCTGTGCGTAACTGTTGGCCCAAAACTTGACTCCATTTCTAGTGACACAGCCAGACATGCGCACACAGGGGTTTCTGAAACGGTAACAACGGAAGTCTAGGATCAGCCCAAGCTGGGGGTAGAGGGCGGCCTAACTCTGACCCATCCACATGGTGGTGCCCCAGTCACCTGACCCCTCCCGAACGGAGAACAGACCGGCATCGGGAGAGCTCGCCCTGTGTAACGGTGGGAGGGGCACCGAGCATCGGGATGCGTGCTCCGTGGGAGTCTGGGATTGGTTTGCCTCCTGATTTCCGTGGTTACACGAGCGAGCGTCCTTGTGATCAGAATGTGCATCCTGGGTATGTCAGGTGGAAGAGCGTTGTGTCTGCTATTCATTCTCAAACGGTTCAGAAAAATGAAAATGCATCTGTGTGCACATAGTCATAGCATGAGAGAGAGAGAGAGAGAGAGAGAGAGAGAGAGAGAGAGAGAGAGTGTGTGTGTGTGTGTGTGTGTGTGTGTGTGTGTAGACAGGCAGAGAGGAGAGGGGAGAGGCTGAGATAGACACACAGGGACCGAGAGAGAAGAGGGAAAAAGCTGGCAAATGTCAACATCCGGGGGACTCTGATAGCGGTAACCCAGGAACCCTCGCTCCTCTTCTGAGGCCGAGCTAACAAACCTAAAAGAAATGACCCATTGGAGGGGCAGCGGCTAGACAAGCAGCTCCCAGCAGACCCTACGGCTCCAACCGAGTCAGGGCCCCACGCAGCCAACCCGGCGGAGAGGCTGTGTGCAAACCCTGCCACGCCCCTCCCCCCACAAGCACCCAGTCCACAGCCCAGTGGGAGTGCCTGAGGGCCAGGGCAGGCAGGCTCAGGGCCCCCCTCTCCAGAGCCAGCTCCTCCCAGGAGGGTGGACAGTGAGCCCGCCTCAGGGCGCCGGGACTGATAGCCACTGTGCAGCTCACTGGACTCTGGCTGTCAGTGCCCCCTCCCGGACCAGCACCCAGAAAGCACCCCCGGGCCCGGATCCCTGGGTCCCAGAGGAGAGAAAGAAGGAAGCCGCTCTGAGCCCATCCAGGCGCCAGGCTGCCCGCACCAGGTCCACAGCGCACTCCCCATGCACCTGCTGAGCGGACGTGAACAAGCCCTCACATCATTTAGAGATCTTCAGGGCGCTGGAGGGAATTCTTCTGCCTTTTCTTAAAAATTATTTTCAAACAGACGCCCACGCGTGGCTGCCGTGCTGCACCTGCAGAGACAGTCCCCCCCTCCCCCAGAGTCTCCGTCGGGTGCGTCCTCCTATCTGCCTGTGCGGCGCCCCCACGGCCAGCAAACGGGTTCTACTTCCAGATGTGGGGTTGCTCCCAGCACCGAGTCTCCAGCTCTCACCCTCACCTGCTTCCTCACTGGCGCTCAGGGGCAGTTTCTGGAACAACTGCAGTCTGTCCCACTGTCCCTCTGTCCAGGCGGAGGACCCCACTCCGTACCGGGGTGTGAACTGCCGCTGACACTCAGCCCAGTGCACAGTCAGATCATGGAGGCCTGGCTGAGCATTGCAACAAGCAGATCTGAAATGCCTGCTGTTCTGAATGGGAGATGCTGAGTATTTTTTAAATAATAAAACCCTTTGGGGAGACAGGCCCCCCACATCTTCTCAGGGGCAGAACCCGGCGATACTCATCTCCTCTGTGAACGAGGACCCTCAGCACATCCTTCCGTGAGCAGAGGCGTGGGGGGGGGAGAGCAGAGGCCAGCACACAGTAGGTGCTCAGTAAGTGCCATGGCTGCTGGACTCTGAGGAGCAGCGGGGGGCCCCGTCTGACCACAGAGAGGCCACACCTTCCCTCCTCCAGGCAAGTGGGCAGGACTCGCTTTGCCCCACACGCAGCAGAGGGTCTGGAGGGCGGGGAAGAAGTGGGGCCTGGCCCGGGCAGCTCTGCCCTTCTCTGACCCTCATCACGGGGCTGAGCCCAGTGCCCGCCCCCTCCGTTTCGAGTTCCTGCTGGGCGCCATGTTCCCTGCCTGGATGGCCCCACCCCCTTCCTTGGTGTGCAAGTCCTCACGCCCAGGCCCGTGCTCCTGGGCATCAGCCACGCCGCTGGGGGCACCGACCCCGGGAGGTGGACGATGTGGGGGAATGAGTGCAGGCTGGACACACCGGCTGGGATGTCACCGTGTCCCATGCGGTGACCGACAGCACAGGGCCTGCAGCACACTGCATGGAGCAGGCGTGTTGCTGGCTCACCGCCCTCTGCGTAAGACCCAGGAAGCTGCTCTGAACCCCACCTACCCTCGGGGGGACAGCCTTGGGTCCCCCAGGATCCCAGACCCTCCTCCTCACTCACAGGTTCCACACCCGTGTCACCCGCAGGCCCCCTGGTGATGGCCCGGGCCTACTTTCCAGCCACTGCCCCCACTACTGGAGCCAGTCGGCAGGGCCGCAGGCGACTGTGCCTGCACTTCCCACTGGAACCCCGCAGCCACCACCTGTCACACAGCTGCCGCCCTCAGCTGGCTGGCGCCAGTCTCATTGCAAAGCTCCCGGTGTCCGGTGTCCGGGTGTCAGCCAGCACTCAGATGGGACGCAGGCAGCGGGGCCTGCAGGGCCTCCCATCCTCCCCTCTCCTCAGGAATCCTGGGGCGTCAGCCACCAGGGGTGCCACCCTGCTCCATGCGGGCAGGGCTGGTCGGGAGGTGAAGGGTCCCACCTGGGCCTGTCTCAGGAGGAGGCATCAGCTTGGGCCCCGGTCCTGAGATTTTCCGGGACAGGAGGTGCGGTGCTGGCGGCCAGGTTGCAGGCCCAGGCTGGAAGAGGAGGGCCAAGTGGTGGGACGGGAGTGAGTGAGTCCCCACCACAGCATGTGGTCCTGGCCCCCCTGTCCGGGCCCCAGATTCAGCCTCCCCTCCGTGAAGCCAGGTGACGAAGTGCCCCTGGAGGCCTGCGGTGGTGGAGGGACCCTCCCGGGGCCTGGCTCCTGCAGAAGGTCAAGGGCCTGCTGTCAGGTCACCCCTGCACAGAGAACCCCGGTCGCTCAGCAGTCCACACGCAGTCCGCACACACCTGCCACCTGTCACTCGTCCTCTCTGCCAGGCCCTTTGCCAAGTGCTGGAAAGAGGGCAGGACTGGGCCAGGTGCTCCGGCCGGGGGTCTCACCTGTGAGCAGACGGCAGCACTAAGCTGATAGCGGTAACCCAGGAACCCTCGCTCCTCTTCTGAGGCTGAGCTAACAAACCTAAAAGAAATGACCCATTGGAGGGGCAGTGGCTAGATGTCTGCCCAGGAGGGCGGCGCCTGTGCCGGGGCCACGGGCTGGGAGCGGGGGCGTCGATATGAACAGACAGCACACAGGCACAAGCGTGTTCTCCCCTGAACGGCGGAACAACCGAACAACCAGTCGCAATGATGTACGCTGACCACCAGGGGGTATGCGCGGAACGTGGTGGGCATCAGCAACAGGCGGCAGAGTGCAGAACATGGTGGGTGTTGGCCATGGTGGGATGGTGGAGCAGGTGAGTGGGGGCGCCAGACAAAGGCGGGGTGCTGGTCGCTGTCATCGGTGTGAGCCTCTGGTGGTTATTGAAAATATTTTGCTCCCGTGTGATCGCTTGGTGCCGTCAGCAGTTGAGAGCAGCGGCTACCGACCCCGATCGCCCCTGAGGGCTTCTCCACCTCCCCCTGCTCCTGAGGGGCAATCAGGGCAGCAGCTGCCACTCGCACCCACTGATGGCGCTGGCCCCAATCACTCCACGCATCAGTGGGTGTGAGCGGGGCCAGTGCTGTCAGCGCATGGGAGTGGCGGTGGCAGGAGTGGGGCTGCTGGCAGACAGGGGACCGGGGGCCCTGGTGGGAGGGGCTATGTGGGGGCATGGAGGATGGGCTGAGACCTGCCCCTGTGCCTACTGCAGCCTTGCAGCCCACAGTTTCTTTCAAGACGCATGAATTCGTGCACCAGGCCCTAGTTGGTGTATAAAGGCAAGAAGGCTCTGAGCTCCGGGCCCTCCATCAGCTTGTTCACCTGGCGAGGCTGGTGCCCGCGGCTGGTGCATCCCAAGCGGGAGTTCCTGGGACACTGGCCTGCCTGTGGGAGTCCCGGCCCCGGGCCCCCTGCCCCCTCCACCCCAGGCCCGGCCTTCCTCAGAGCGCGGAGTGAAGTCACGGCATTATTCAAAAGGTTGAAGCAGAGTGAACTGTTAATTTTAATGCTTTCTCTAAGCTTCAGTTTTAATAAGCGAAAATGATGTTCTTATTTGCAGTAAAGTGGTGTTATAAAATTCTGTCTGTCAAGCTCGTTTTAAAACCATGGAAATAAATGATCTGACAAAATCAGGCCATTAGACAAGTGAGGAAGAGTGATTTCCATAAAAGTCGAGGAGCTGTTCCTTAATTTCACACTTGGTAGTCTTTTGGGTCGACTAAATTTTTAAATAAGGGATAAAATTATATTAGCGCAATTGCATTTTTATAGATTTTTTGGTCATTGTCCTCTTTTTCATTCCCTTTATTTTAATTCAAACTCTTCTGCTGAAAGGTGACTCGACGTCTGTCACATCATAACCGTCTCCACCCAGGACGCGGCCCGGCTCCCACGTTCAGCCATCGGGCGGGTGTGGTCAGAGCGCACCTCACATCACACGTGACTACACGCGACCACTCCCCGCCGGACCCCTACGCTGGGCCCCGGAACCCGAGGTGTCCCAGGCAGGTGCACGCCTGTCCCTGCCTTCGGAGCCTGCCCGCGATTTTGCTCAGAAGAGAAACAGGACTGCGTTCTGCAGAGACCTCCTCCCACCTCTAAGGCTCCAAGTCCAGACTGGCAGAGTTTGCACAGAAGCTGGGACCTGGGGCGGCCAGGGAAGTGAGGCTCCCTGACGACCCTTCTGGCGCCCCGACCCTGGCAGACCCTCAAATCGTCAGATGGCCGGGCCGGGAGACCCCCGAGAGGACACCCAGCACCCAGGCTCTGGGCTGCTGGGATTTCCCTGGTCAGACACATACAGGCCGGTTGGGGGAAGTAGGGGCTCTTCTGATCTGATTCTAGTCATTAAACAGCATAGAAGCTGCAGGTCTTCAGTGTTTCCTCAGGTTCAGGGCGCAGAGCTTGGACCCGGCCTCCTGCAGGCACCACTGTGTCCCCTCAGGCACGTGGCTCAGACCCGGCCTCCTGCAGGCACCAGTGTCCCCTCAGGCACGTGGCTCAGACCTGGGCCTCCTGCAGGCACCACTGTGTCCCCTCACGCACGTGGCTCGGCCCCGGGCCTCCTCCCTCTGCCACTGGCGCTTCAGGCTGAGTCTGAGACCTCGCCAGCAGCGCCTGATCACCTGGCCTGGGTCCTCTCTCCTTCTGCCCAGGCTGGGCCCCGCCTGGGTCCTCCTCACTAGCTGGCTCTGGGTGCAGCAGCTGTTGAAAACGTGGATTTGTGTCCCGGCAGCTTCCTCCTGGGGGAGTGAGCCTCTTTGTCCTTAGGAGGGAGAGAACGTACGTCCGCCAGTGTCTGCGGCGGCCCAGGCGCGGGGCTAGGCTGTGGGAACGCAGAGGCCTTGTCTCTCCACGGGAGGGGGTGGACCTGCAGGCACAGCTCTCAAGTCCAAGGGCCAGCATGGTTTCTGGCCGGGAAGCCAGGCACCTGAGAGAGGGAGGCGCTGTGAGCGGATCAACACGGGCGCCATCCTGGCACTGTGGGGAGTCAACCACCTCAAGCATTCTCTCTCTTTTTTAATCTTCACCTGAGGATATTTTTCCCGTTGATTTTTAGAGAAAGTGAAAGGGAGGGAGGTAAGGAGGGGGGGAGGGAGAGAGAAACTTGGATGTGAGAGAGACATCAAGTGGTTGCCTCCTTCATGCACCCCAACTGGGGCTGGGTATCGAACTGTAACCCAGGTCTGTGCCCTTGACTGGGAATCAAACCTGTTGCCCTTTGGTGTGTGGGCTGATGCTCTAGCAACACCGGCCAGGGCTCAAGTATGTTCTCATTGATTTAGCAAACGTCAGCCCAGCACTGCCTGTGAGCCCAGCACAGGCGGGTCCCACTGCGGAGGCTCCTGTCTAACATGGGGCAGCGACAGGATGCCCATGTTCACCTGGGGACTCTGCGGGACAGAGGCTGGGCTCGGGGCCTTCTCCAGCGCTCTGCTGTGCCTCAGTCTACCCATCGGGGTCGTGAGGCCCGAGGGCCTGGCACTGCCCAGGCGGAGGCCCTGCAGGCCGTCACCCGGCTACCAGCTGTGTGCCCCGACAGCCAGGAGCTCCTCTGCCATTCCAGGGGCGTCTTCCAGGCACAGAAGCCAACACGGAGGTGACGCGGAGCGGAGCGCAGGCGAGAGAGTCAGGAGGGGGCGGGCGCGGAGACCAGGCCAGCAGGGTGGCCTCGGAGGGCCGGCTGTCTCTCCCAGGAAGGAGGAAAGACGCCCAAGTGAGTCATGTTGTATTACTTCTTTTTATGGCAATGCTCTGAAAGTCTGCAAATGTCAGCATGTTAATTCACTGTCACTCAGTGATATTATTGCATCCTTTCAGAAATGTGTTTCTTGCATTTTCAGTAGCACACTCCAAGCGTGCTCCGTCTCGAAGTTTCTATAGATAGTGCGACTACTTTCACTCTGACCGTTGCCAAAATGTAGAAATTCATCACTGCCTGTAGCCACATGTATGTACAGCGTGGAGCTGGGGTCTCGGCTTCCTGCCTGCAAACCCGGAGAGGTCGGCACTCTCTTCTCCTCATCCTCCCAAAGTGCTCTGGGGTTTCTCTCCCCAGGAACGTGCTGAGATAAACGTAATGGAGACATTCTGAGGGCTCGGTCACGGCTGCGTCTGTATACGAAGCCCGAGCCCTCCTGTCTCCGAACCCAGCCGCCCCCACTCGATCCTCTCCTGTGGTGGCAAACTTACTTCAGAAATTCTGATGAAACACTTTGTAAATTTTGTTATTCTGTGATGATAATAAATCATTATAGCCTTAAACACTTCTCTAGCTTGGAGCCTCAGTCACAAATTATCTTGTCATTCTGACCAAAACATTCTCCAAAAAAGCTTGACAAGTGCTAAAACCCAGAACATGAAACCATGTGTTGTTGTGAAAGCAAGATTCAGAAATGTCAATTAATTAGATTAAGAGGCTACTTTTAGCTTTACGCCTGTTGCCAAATAACCCTTAAAATATGCACAGCAGTGGGATCCACCTCCATGTGCAGCCCTTCTGTGCCGAAGCAAGACAATGGGTCGGACTAATGGACAAAGTTATCGTCTCTGTCAGCTGGCTGGGGAGAAGGATCCAGAAGCAAGCGCCCTGCTCCTTCCCCACAGCGTGCCTCCACCGGCGGGTAAATCCCGCCGTCCACAAGGTCAAGCAGCTCCCCGCCCGGCCCGGAGAGGTCACACACAGACCTCGAGGGACAGTCCGCCGTTTTCCTGTCTTTAGAAGCGAAGATGGATTTTAATGTCTCCCTCTGCTTTTCTTTTAGTTAGAATTTGCATTTTGAAGTTCACTTTGTAAAAAAAAACACAAAAAACACATATCATGGGGAAATTATTTAAATGTTTTATGCCTGTTTCTTGAAAACCTTATCTTTAAATAATCTATAGCCTCCATTTTATTTATGCCATAAACCATCCCTATATTTTAATGGTCTGTTTGCTTTAAAAGGGGCTGTTGGTTTTAATAGCTCCGTTACTATCTTTGTAAACTGAGCTCCTTCTGACGAAACGCGAGCGGATCATCCCTGCCTGTGTGTGCGAGGCACATTCCAACCCCTGAAAAGGAAATTTAAGCCAAATAAACGTTCTGCCCAAATTGAAATACATAAAATGAATAGTTAACTTGGACGGGAGCTGATGGACGGAGCCGCGAGCTGCGGACATGTGGGTGCAGGGAGAGCTGGCTGCCAGGCGGGGCCGCGGAGAGAGCACCCGCAGAACCTCATCTCCTGCAGCCCCGTCCGCTCCTCAGGCTGTGGCCGCAGCGTTGCACGGACATGCTGGGGGGCAGATACGGCAGGACGGGGGCACTGGGAGGGTGACCAGACGAGGAGTGTTCAGAACTGCAGCCCCAGCCGCGACCCAAGCCCCACCAGCTCTCTTGGGGAGGGGGGAGAGGGGGACTGGACATTCACCCCAAACGCCCCTGGCAGCTGTGTCCCTGTGAATTCTACTACAGCCCCGGGGATTGGGACTCACTGGGCATCAGGGTGTTTCACGGAGGAAGGACGCATCTGGGCCCACACGCAGTGTGGCGGGGGGACATGACGAGACGTCTGACGCTGTGAGAGTGGCGAGGGGCTGCGGGGCTGCGGGCTGCGGGGCTTCCCTCCCCCTCGGCCCTCACAGCCTGGCCACCGACGGCCACAGAGGCCCAGCAGCGAGTGCGAAGGGCCAGAGAGGAAGAAGACAAGCTGCCGCCCAGCCCGCTCCCCTGGCCACAGCTTCCGTCCGCGGGTCAACCCCAGGTGTGCCCTGTGCCCGGGACATTCTTGGGGAGGGACTTCCTGTGTGCGGCCTTTCCCTGTGTGACAGACTCTGTGTGTGGCTGGCTGAGAGGCATGGACGGGGGTGCCAGGTCCCCCTGTCCCACGTCCCTGCCTCCCCCTCCTCCCCACCCCGGTCCTTCCCACCCCTCGGCCATCTCACTGCCGTAGCCGCAATGAGGCAGTTACGAGCTGTACAAAACCCTGCGTTGTCTCGTGAACTCGATGGCAGTAAACACACAGATAAATAAGTGAGTGAATAACTAAGGAAGGTAAACGAGGAGTGAGGCACCCCGAGCTGAGTTCCCGAGTCAGCAGCACAGGAGGTCAGAGCAGGGGAGGCAGAGGCCTGGGTGTGGCTGTCGGCGTCCGAGCTTCTCCCCTGGCTGGGAACGCGCCCACTGGACCGGAGCCCACCCTGAGGGCCGCCCACAAGGTGCAGGGTGAGTCGGAAACATGGTGGCTGCATGAGGCTGTGCGGCAGCCAAGGTCCAGACCGCCTCCTGTCCCTCCGTCACCGTGACCTCCTGCTGCAAGCCGGGTCTAGGCCAGCTGGGGACAGAAGGACTTCCAGACCCTCCTCTGCCTGACCCCGGATGGGACCCAGGAGACCTCCCTGCGAGATCCTAGACACCCAGCGAGAGGCACGCCCTGACGGAGGGCTGTCACCATGAGGTCACAGATGCGCTGCCGCCTCCATTGGGAAGGTGCGTGACAGGCTGCCCCTGAGGCACAGCAGAGGAGGCGGCCACTTCCTGTGCCTCGGGCAGGAGAAGCTGCGCCTCCAGGGCCCCTCCCTGCAACGCCCACTCCTGTCCACCCCTCAGGCCTCTGGCCCGAAAACCAGCTTCCAGCCAGGGACTGAGCCGGTCACCCCCTTGCGTGCTTTCTCCCCAATCTCACTCTTAATTGGGTGTTGTCATTTATCTGTCACCATTGTTTTGTCTCCTTTCTCCAGCTCGACTGACTCCACACTCATTCAAGGCTGGGATGGGTCTTGGGCTGACCCAGGATGGGCAGGGCTGGGCTCTGGCCTGAGGGCCCATCGCAGGGCGAGACCTCATTTGACCTTCAAAGGTGAGAGGTTAGTCGGTGGGGCTCAGCTCCGGGGATGGCACAGGGTCCAGGAGACCTTGCCTGTGTCTGGAGCACAGAGTCTCCTCAGAACTTCTCTCAAGACAAACCACAGGCCCAGGCTGAGGAAAGCCAGTTCCCTTCCGAGTGCCCCCGGGCCCTGTAGTTATGGGTCCCCAGGCATCTGGACATGCCCATGCCAGCTCCAGCACAGCCCTACCCAGTAGGCCGCCCTGCCCAGCCCGCCACACTGCCCAACAGGCCGCACTGCCCAGCCCGCCGCACTGCCCAACAGGCCGCACTGCCCAACAGGCCGCCCTGCCCAGCCCGCCACACTGCCCAACAGGCCGCACTGCCCAACAGGCCACACTGCCCAGCCTGCCGCACTGCCCAACAGGCCGCACTGCCCAACAGGCCGCACTGCCCAGCCCACCACACTGCCCAACAGGCCACACTGCCCAACAGGCTGCACTGCCCAGCCCGCCACACTGCCCAACAGGCCGCCCTTCCCAGCCCGCCACACTGCCCAACAGGCCGCACTGCCCAGCCCGCCACACTGCCCAGCCCGCCACACTGCCCAACAGGCCGCACTGCCCAGCCCGCCACACTGCCCAGCCCACCACACTGCCCAACAGGCCGCACTGCCCAGCCCGCCACACTGCCCAGCCCACCACACTGCCCAACAGGCCACACTTCCCAGCCCGCCGCACTGCCCAACAGGCCGCACTGCCCAGCCCACCACACTGCCCAACAGGCCGCACTGCCCAACAGGCCGCCCTGCCCAGCCCGCCACACTGCCCAACAGGCCGCACTGCCCAACAGGCCGCACTGCCCAACAGGCCGCACTGCCCAGCCCGCTGCCCTGCCCAACGGGCCGCACTGCCCAGCCCGCCACACGCCTCACAAAAGCCCCCCTCCCGCTGCACCCCGTCTGAGGCTGTCACTGCAGCCCTCAAACCATCTGACTGGGTGGGAGCCCGTCACACTGTCACCGGCTCAGCTTTCATTAGGCGGCGGCTCTCTGTTAGCCTAGCCAAGCAGAAGAACTCAAACACATGCACAAATTAAATCGACATCCAAACTCCACCGATAGACAAAGCAATTTAAATGATATTCATTAGAGCGATGACAAGCCCTGATGAGGCTTCAGCCGCCGGTCCGTCAGCCCGCGGCGGGTGTCAGGGCCACTGAGGCGGAACCTGCGGTGGCACCTCCATTTTTTAGGCAAAGAAAGCGCCTCCTTCCCGACACACCCACGTCACCTCCCTCCGCGCCTCCCGCTCTCTCCGCCCACGGTCACCAGCCCTGGTTGTTGGACACAGGTAAGGCCAGGGACCTGAGAAGAAAGCAGCCACTCTGACTTCTTTTTTCCATAAATGCTCCAATTAAAACAGATTTCGGTTTCTCGTAATTTCCTTTCACTTGGCCTGGGAGATCTCTAACTCACGATTATGACTATCGTAAATGTGTCCCCGGTCCTGCTGTGGAAAAAAAATAATGGACCTGAAATGTTGAAGTGCAATAATTTTTTAAACTGAACCCTCCAAACTTAAAAAGTCATTTCCAAAGTCCTATTTATATGTCTTAATTGTTAAAGGAAGAGAAGGATGGACACCCCCACTCTGCTGCCACCTGGCGGGGTCCACAGGCCCATCGGGCATGGGACTCTCGGGGCCCCACACGTGGGGGGAAAAAGAGCCACGCCAGCCACAGGCCACGTCTGAGCCCCGCAGTCCCACGGAAGGATTGGAGTCCACTTGGAAAAAGAGAGCCGCGTGGGGACTGCGCTCCATCGCTTAGGGCAGAGCAAGGCCACGGCCACGGCCACGGCCACACGATCTCTGGGCTCGGTGTTTGCAGCCCAGGTAACACCCCCAGCAGGGCCGTGATCAGCAATGTCACCTGATGCCTGCACTGCTGTCTCTACTTTTATGCTCAAGGTTAATTATCTGTGTCCTTGGCTTCGAGCAGCGTGGCTCCGTGGTTACACGTCGACCTATGAACCAGGAGGTCACAGTTCAATTCCCGGTCAGGGCACATGCCTGGGTTGCAGCTCAAACCCCAGTGAAGGGGTGTGCAGGAGGCATCCGGTCAATGCTTTTCTCTCATCATTGATGTTTCGCTCTCTCTCCCTTCCTCTGAAATCAATAAAAAATATATTTTAAAAAATTTTAATTATGTGTCCTTGGCTTCGAGCAGAGAGAATGTTGCCTGCACCCACATTGGTAAAATCGGGGTGCCTGCATCGTGGGGGTGCGAGCTCTGACTTGGAGAGTGAAACCAACCGCACTGTCCCTTCAAACTTCCTCTGACAATGGGAACGCCCCCCCCTCCCCCACCCGCCAGGTCCAAAAGTAGCCACCTGCCACATGTGGCTACTGAGCCCTTGAAACAGGGCCGGCACTGCCGAGGAACTGAGATTTCATTTATTTTTTAAAATTTGAGCATCATATGTGGCCGGCGGCTCCTGTAGGGACAGCTCGGGCTAGACAGGAAACACAGGGCACCTGGGCCCCAGGAGCTGAGCGTGGCTGCGATTCCTGGGAGAGGGCACCCTGCTGATCATCCCTGTCGTTGGACTGAGAGCATCCCCGTCCGGGACGTCAGACAACGGGCGTGGGAAGCAGCCCCTTATCTCCGTCATTAGAACTCAACGCTGCAAACACCCGGCTCCTCGGGCCAGGACTAGGGTGCCGAGCCCCGAGAAGCCACTGACGTTGGCGGAAGTCACTCCTGAGTCACCATCACGCTGTCCAGGGGCGTCTGGGAGCTGTGTTGGTGAAGCAGGGGGGATGTGGTCCCCAATCAAAGGGGCTTTTGGGATGCATCCCTGCTGGGGATGGCCTCCGAGCAAACCCTTGGGGATAGGAAGGCGGTGCCCAGTCCAGCACAGGTCCCCTGCTCGGGCCCTCACGGGAGCGCCAGGAACGGCAGCACCTCCCTGGCGTGGGAGTGCGTCCAGCTCTCGCCATGACAGAGCTGCCCGCACCCGGAAGGAGAGGTTCTCAGAGGAGATTTCTTCCCGGGAGTTTTCTGCGAAGACGTGAGCTGGAGCCTTGCCCACAGGACAGCCGCTTGGAGCTGAGGGTCCGCAGAGCCAGGATCCCTGCACCGCGTGGTGCCAGGCTCGGCGCTTCCCGGGTCCCAGGCTGGCTTCCGCTCGGAGGTGCTGCTGGTCTGGGGCCCAGGAGAGATGCATTCCAGGTTTCCTTTGGCCAAAGATCTCACGTGCTTAATAACAAATCCCGAGAGAGAAAAGGTTAGCGTTTCTATCGCCAAAAGCATACCTCTCTGGTGGAGTAAAAATGGTGATTTCTCCATAGCTAACGGGGTAATAGCCATTGTTTTAAAGTTAAAGTACTTACTACTAAAGAGTGGTGGTGGGGTTTGCGTGTTTCCATTTTTATGATTGTTTCCTGTTACACAAAGTGTGTTATTTTTGTGCTAAATAATCAACAGCATACAAGGCAACGGCCATTTTCCAATTTCGAGAGAGCCTCACAGATGAATTTGAAAAAATACTATCATTTGATTTTCCCATGAGATGACTTAGAACCTCGGGGACAATGGCTCTCACCCAGGCTCTGCTCAAGGCGCCTGGCTTCCCGCGGCTGCGGTCCCGCCGCGCAGGCTCCTGGCTCCTGGGCCCTGCTCCCACGGAGCTCAGCCCGCCCTGGGCTTGGCAGCGGCAGGCCTTGCTTCTTTGTGAATGTGCTCACACCAGGTCTGAGGAGCGGTGGCAGTTGGGTGGGGCGCTGACCCGCCTCGCTGCGCGGTCAGAACGGGAAGTCGCCCTAGGCCCGCAGAGCCCGCGGCCTGACCTCGCTGGGCCTCCTGGGGACAGCCCTACACCCCACAGCTCCTCCTGGGTGGCCACCGAGGCTCTTCCCTTCAGCAGCAGGAAATGTAACAGAGGTGCCGGGGGCCGGGTCCTCGTCAGCGCCCGCCCCTCAGATGCTGGGCTCTGTTCATTAGAGAATCCTCGCCACTGAACGCGGAGGCTGCAGTGCTGGTGTTTGCTGCCTGTCGGCTGCGGCGAGGAGCTGCGATGTGGCATATTGATTTCTTGTTGTGAAGTGAGCTGTTCAAGCTCCATTTAAGGTTTTCATCTTGCATGTAGCCCTGAGCACATCAGAGCACCATAAATTAGTTAAATTGCACATTTATCACAAATGTTATTTTAAGATACTGTGCAAAGGTGATGGCTGTGAGACGTACAAGGGACTGCGGCAAGCCGGGCGGGCGGGCGAGGTCGGTCCCCTGCACACCTGTGATTAAACGCCCTCACTGGCACAGCCCTCCCCTGCCCGGACGCAGGTAAAGACAGACTTGATGACAGTCCTCCACACTCACACCCTCGGGGAGCCTCCCTGCGGGGACGGCCGCCTCTGCCTGGCGGGAGCAGCTGGCCGCGTCTGCTTTGCTGCGGGAGCAGCAGGCGCCGGCTCGGGGAGAGGCTGTTCCAGGCGCTGGCCCACCCTCAGCCAGGACAGCGTCCTGTGACCCCGAACTAAGTGGCCTTGCATTTCCAGGTAGGCTGAGGCCCGGCCACCCCCTCCCTGTGATGTGTGGTTTGGGGGGCTGTCACTGCCCAGTGAGGTATGCACCCCGGCCCGGGCCCTCCACTGCCCAGGCACCGCTTCCCCTTGGGGTGAAGTGAATTTCAGGACCGTGAGTACAAGCAGTCCCCTCCTGGCTCTGAGCCTGGATGCTGAGGGAACGACCGCGTGCCACCTACCTGGACTAGATATGCTCACTTCCAAACCCGAATGGGAGTCTCAGGGGCGGGGGTGGGGCCTGAGGGGGAGATGGGCAGATGTCAGGTTCTTCTCCCAAACTCTCCAGGGCTCCACCAGCAGCACAAGCCCACCTCCCGCCAAGCGCACGGGCCGGTGGTGACGGAAGTGTTGTCAGTTTAATCTGTTAGCGGCAGGACTTTGGATTCTAATAAACCCACGCTATATTTAACTGCAAAAAACTCAGAGTAGAAACCTGGGCTCCGGGTGAGAGGGTGTGGAGGCACAGAAGGGAGCGTGTCTGTGCCCTGGGCCAGGTTCCCTGGAGAGGGCTCAGGGGTCACGGGGCACGGAACTGCTCCCAGGGACGGGCCACATGAGAGGGGACCCCAGGGAAGTCCTCGCGGCCCCGACCTCGGCACAGCCCACTTGGGCGTTTGCATCACAGGCATGAGCGCAGCCAGCCTGGAACCCATTTGCCAAAATCCCGTTCTGAACGGGCGAGTTCCTCTCGAAAACCAGGCGAGAGCTGACTGCTGACAAGACCGGCGCAGACAGGGATCTGGGACGCATCGTGACAAAAGGGGTGGGAAGAATGGAAGGATGTGGGCGTGTTGCCAAACATCTCTGAAAGGGCTTAATTTCCATCTTTAATAGGAGTATCTGTTTCAGGTGAGGCGTTCCTGCATCATGTGGCGGGCTGCGTCGCTCATTGGTATAATCCTCGGGTGGGAGCAACGGTTCCTCGAACTGCAAGAGTGGTTTGCACACGTAATGAAGGTATTTCACAACTTGATGGGACATGCTGCGTCTTGTTGGCACGATTTGCCAGGACTCATAGGAGCTGGTGACGACCATATAAACGCTCTCCCCCCCACCCCCATGTGGGTGCCGCCCCCACCCCGGGCCATCCTGTGCCTCATCACCCGTGGGAGCTTCTGTGCTGGCCAGGGAGCCCTGGTCCCGACCCCACCTGCCCCTCCATTGTCAGCTGCTCCGTGGGAATCACGTCAACAGGCAGGAGCCAGCGTGCGTGGAGGCTTCCAGACCTCATTTCCCATCAGCCCGGCAGGGCTCAGGGCTCAGGGCCCTGACTCCTCACAGCCAGCGGGGAGACCGGACCCCACCCCACGCCAGCCCCCAGGTGGGGCCCGGCGCTCTGCCACCCGATCTGCAGCATCCCTTGCCCAGAGAGAAGCCAACCACATGCAAATGTCTGCCTTCCTCTCAAATGTGCAGGCCACGCCACCTCGGAGAGCATGTTCCTGCCCTCCCAGCGCCCGAGTTCACAGAAACTCCCCTGATTTACGGCAGCTCCGCCTGCCAGCACCTGGCAGACCCCGAAGCCACCTCAGCCATAAACAGACCGCGCGCAATTCCGTTTTAATGCGCTCGTTAGTCGGAGCACATTTCAGACATAATTGTGAACGCGACACAAAATTATAGCAAAAAGACGATTTTAATGCTGCCGTAGAAAAAGGGTTACGTGAAGAGTCACAGAATGGTGGTGCATCGTCAACAAGGAAACGGGCACACAGTGTGGGAAGTGGCTGTGCTGTGTACATGCCGAGGTTTTATACATGGGTTTTCACGGGGTGTCAGCTGTCAGTTACTGCTGCAAATTAACTGCCAAAACCGGGGAAGAACGGGATCGCTGGGAGAGCGGTAACCACGGGTTACCTTTCATGAGCCTAAAGATAAAGCTGCAGTGTGGGATCTGGGGAGAATAATTAGGAGAAGAAAACAGAAAGTTACCGTTTGAAACAAAAAGGGATCCGGCCACTGGCCTGGTGGCCGAGGGCTTATTAGTGGGGAGGGCGGCCCCGGGGCCGCAGCAAAGTATTACAGTACAAACATTTTAAAGGCTTTATCAACGTTTAGGAAATACAGTACAAGTCTCTCTCTCTCTCTCTCTCTCTCTCTCTCTCTCTCTTTCTTTTTTTCCTTTTCAAATAGACTTAACCCTTTGAGCACTGAGTTTATTGTGAGCATTCTTTGATTTCTAATAAATACCTTTAAAAAACGATGTGCAAAATAGTTACAATGCTGCCTGCCGTGGACGTAGCACTGGCCTCGCTTATTCAGACTGCTCGGAACAAATGATGACGTGGTGCTAATAAATATGTATAATTTAAACGGGAACCTCTATCAATATAGATGTACTGTATAGCAAAACAAACAATCATACTTTGCTTTCAGATAATGTTTCTGTATACTTTATAAATGCTATCTGTGGTATCTTCTGTATAATTTACAATGTTTGCATGTAAAAAACAAAACCCAGAGACCTTAAAAAAGGAAACAGAAATATACACTATACACAGGCACGGCTTATGCCCAGAGCATAGCGGGTACATAAAACACTGTTGCTATAAATGCAGGAAAAAAGGTCATTTAACCACAATCACATTCTTCATAAGAGAGTCTGAAATCTATACAATATATACATTTATGTTTCAATGTGAAAATAATATTCTTTTAAATTTCAAGGCGTGTTATACCCCTGCACATCTGCATAAATGGAGGTTCATATTGTTAATTTTAACGAAGCTGGTAAGGAGTTTACAAAACAGAGCTTCATACATTATTATCATTTTATTTTATTTTTTTTTAACCAAACGAATGCAAAAGTGCTTCAAAGTACTCAGAGGGCTGAAGATGAAAGGGTGAGGAACAGGCGCACGCACTCCGGTTGCATGGAGGGGCGCGGGCTTCGGTATAAATGCTTCATTAAATGGTCTGTTACGCATGCAGCTTGGAGCATTGGTGCTCACGACTAAATCCCATTTACACAGAGTTCCAAACACTTAGCACTGCGCATCGGCCTTCCTGGTTACCAGTAACAACCGCTGATTACGCACCTCTATCAACACTGTACAGTCGTACAAAACCGCCCGCCGGAGCACGCTGCCGGGGGGACGAGAACCTGTGTGCGGCGGGATGCAGCGGCCCCGGTGCGGGCGCCGCCTCCCCAGAGCAGACCACAGTCGTCTCGGCCGGAAGCCACTGCTACTGCTTCTCCAGCTCGGACACGTACAGCAGGTGGTCCTCCGGGGACTTCCCGTGGGTTTTGCTGAGGTGCAGCTTGACGGCGTGCTTGCTCGCGAAGGTCCGGTTGCACAGTTTGCACTGGTAGGAGGTGCCCAGGTCCTCCTCGGAGGAGGCGGCCAGCAGCTTCTCGGACGGCGACTT
Organism: Ia io; assembly: GCA_025583905.1. Taxonomy (NCBI): domain Eukaryota; kingdom Metazoa; phylum Chordata; class Mammalia; order Chiroptera; family Vespertilionidae; genus Ia; species Ia io. The sequence goes on from JAJQQW010000021.1 coordinate 6,991,834, forward strand.
GGTTTGTGCTATCTGACTGTTGAGCTGCTCGGTGGACAGTTTGGATAAGTCCCGAAGCCGGAAGCCCAGGTGCGACTCCAGGTGGCTGATGTAGGTGGAGGGAGTCCTGATTTGTGACGCGCAGTCATTACAAAAGAACACGGGGTGGCCCGTGTCCAGATTTTTGAGGAACTTGGTCCCGCCTGTCCTTCGGAGCTGGTACTTCACGTTGGCCAGCCAGTGGCTGATGGTGGTCATGGAGAGCCCCGTGAACCTGGAGATGTGCATGCGCTCCTGGGGGCTCAGGTCCGACATGATGAACTTGCCCTCCGAGGTCTGCCGCAGGCTGGCAGCGAACTGGGCCTGCAGGATCAGCAGGTGCTGCGGGTTCCAGTTGGACTGGCGGCCCTTCCTCTTCTGCGCCGGCGTCGCCTCCTCGGCCTCCTCCAGGGTGGCCCCGTCAACATCGGACTTCTCGGAGACGCTGGAGGGGGTGGAGGCCTTGGACGTGTGGCTCTCTGTCAGGTTCTTCAGCATGTCGGAGATGTCCGACAGGGCGTTCTCGCGCAGCGGCGAGCTCGCCATGAAGGACACCACGGCGGCCGTCTTCGCCGTTGCCGCGGTGGACGAGGAGGTGGCCGGGGACGTGGACGTGGGGGACAGGAGCACCGAACCCAGCGAGCAGCCCTTGTCACTCTTCCCTTTCGTCAGGTCGATAGGCTGGTCATGGCTGGCGTGGTAGAAATAGCGGTCCAGGGGGTCCGCCTTCTTGGCCGGGAGGGGCGGGGGCGTGGCCACAGCTGCCTTCTCGGCCAGGCTGTTGCTCATCTTGAAGAGCATGCTCATGGGGTCCAGGGCCGGCAGGGAGGGCTTGGCGGCCTTGCCCAGGTGAATGTTCATGACAGACTGCAGGGCGCTCAGGGGGTTCACGAACGGCTGCTCGGGTGGGTGGTCGGTGATGATGGCGGTGCTGCTCAGGCTGCCGGCCGCGGGCTTGCCCGGCTCCTGGCTGTTCTCCACAGGCTCCGCCGGGGGGCTCGCCTCCTTGCCGCCTTCGCGCGGGGGACTGGGGCTGTGCTCCTGGCTGCGGAAGCCGCCGTCGCCAGAGGCCTCCATCTTGACGGGTTCGCTGGCATCGCTGCCGCAGGGGGATGGGGTGGCCCGCTTGGGTGGAGAGAGCTTGCCCTCCGGCTCCTTCATCTTCTCCTCGACCTTGGCCACTTTCTCAGTGACCTTTTTCACCAGCTCCTCCATGGCGTGGAAGTTGGTCTTGGGCATGGGCGAGGTCTGGCTGCTGGGCGGGGAGACCAGGGTCTGGCTCTTGGCAGGGGACAGGATCTCACTGTTGCCAAACATGGGCTTCAGGGGCGCGCTCTTCCCCGACGAGCCCAAGGACAGCTTCATCATGTTGGGGAGCTGGTAGGCGGCGTGGATGCTGGGGTAGCCGCCCCAGCTGGGGGTGCCGTTCTGGGCCTTGTTGATGGCAGATGTCACGGTGTTCTCGAGGGACTTGAGGATGTCCAACCCCCCCTTGGGACTCTCCTCCAGGTCATTCTCCGTCAAATAGTGGTACTTGGAGGAGATGTCATACTTCTCTTCCTCTTCGCAGGGCTTCTCCTTGTCCTTCGGTTTCTCGTCGAGGACGGCTTTCTCCTTGTCCACTTCCTTCTTGATCTCTAAGGTCAGTTTGGGGGACACGCTGGCCGGCGTGTGGGAGGGGGACGTGAAGGTGGTGGCCGCCAGGGGCACGGACTGCACCTTCTCGTCCAGCAGGGTGGTGATGGTGGGCGTGACGGGCGTCTCCATGATGGGCTTCCCCTTCTTCATGGCTGAGTTCGTGACCTTGATGAAGTGGCCAGTGACCATCATGTGGGCAGTGAGCTCCTGCAGGGAGTCGTGGGAGCTGCCGCACTCCATGCACTTGAGGATCTGGGACTTGCGGGCCTCAAAGTGCCAGGCGTAGCTGGCCCCATTCTGGTGGCCGTAGCGGTTGTTGGGCGTGATGTAGGGGTTGGCGTTTTTCTGCAGCACGTCGTTTGTGTCGGCCAGCGCGGCCTTGGGGGTCCCGCCCGTGGAGTCCGGGGAGCTGGGCAGCTCCAGCTCCGCGGGCGCCTTCTTCCGAGCGGCAGGGATGATTTTGGCCGCAACGGGCGTGACGGGCTCCTTCAGAGGCACTTTTTGGTAGTGTTTCGTTTTGATCATGTGGACGCTCAGGTCCTGCAGGGACTCGAACGAGTGGCCGCAGTACATGCACTTGAGCACCTTCTGGGCGTCCTCCTTCCCCTCCATCTCCAGCAGCGAGCGCTTGCGCGGCTTGGACCAGCGCTTGGGGTTGTTGTTGTCCGCCTCGTGGTTGTCGTCACGGTAGTGGCCCGTCTCATTCATGTGCACCGTCAGCTCCACCAGCGTGTCATAGGCGGCGCTGCAGTCCCTGCAGCGGAACTTGCTGGCGCCCGTGAAGATGGAGCCGTAGAGCTTGCTGCTCTGCCGGTACAGCTGCACGGTGCTGAAGAGGCTGGGCTCGGGCAGCGCGCGGCTCGGCGACACCTGCTGCAGCGTCTTGGCCATGGCGCTCTGGTGCCAGTCGAAGCTGCCGCTGCCACAGCTGCTGCTGCTGCTGCTGCTGCTGCTGCTGCTGCTGCTGCTGCCGGGTTCTTCTCCGAGGCCGGCTGGTGCAGGTTGAGGCTGAGGGTGGACCAGTAGGAGTTGGACAGGAAGTTGTTGTACACGGCCTTCATCTGCTCCAGGCTGTCTGACACGGAGGTCTCCTCCAGCACCGCTGCCCCCTCCTTGGTCTCCTCCTCGTTCTTGATGGAGCCGCTTTCGAAGTCGGCCATGCGGTCGCTGGCCTCGCTGATGTGGGACTCGCTATCCATGTCGTGGCTGGAGAACTCGGCGGCCGGCGAGTTCTGGTAGCTGGCGCAGGGCTTGCTGAGCTCCTTCTCTGGGCACACGTACTTGGCCGAGGGCTCCCCATCTGCCGGGCTCCCTTCGGGGTCCAGCTCTTCCTCCACCAGGGCGGCAGCCTTGAGCTCGTCGGAAACATAGGCTGCATGGTGACAGGTGGGAAGGTGGGGCAGGTGCGACAGAAAGAGGAGAGACCGGGAGGAGAAGAGAAAGAGAAGAAAGCGTTAGTGGGTGTTGGTCTTACCTGGAATATTTTCTCAGCTCCTGGGAAAACGCCGCAAAGCCGGTGGGCACATTTATTTGTAAAATTAAATAGTTACAATGTGGTGTTTCTTTGGAATACAAAAAATATCTGCTCTTCAAACATAATTTGCCACCTTATTCTTCTCAAGGGGCAACAGCTTGAAATTAAAACTAAATTTGAAATTAATGAAGCACGTTCTGGAGGTGGCATTCATTCCTAAAGTAATAAATTACTTGTATCAACCTCAGAGACAGCAGTTCCTGTCTGTCAATTAATATGTCTTATGCTTCTCCTACCCCTAATGCATTTCTTAACAGACAGATTCACCATTTAAATTAAACAAGCATTTTTTACTCATTACATTTTTGAGGCTCAATCTTTAATAAATATAAAGGACAAAAACATCAATGAAATTTTTGCGAAGTAAAAAGAAAGTACACCAATTGAAGTAAATTAAAGATGAGATTTTGTGGCTTTTTTCCCTCTTATCCTCTGGAAAAGCGGGTCTTCTGGAAGCTTAGCGTATGTGTCCTACCAAGAGACGGGCACTGGTGTGCTCCTGACGGGAGGGAAGACGGACCGCGGCCCCGCCCGGGCCCTGCGCCCATCCACACAGCCGTCCTGCCGCCTGCACACACACCGGTGCAGGTGAGGTCAGAGCACGCTTGGGCCATTGGTATGCAGCGCTCACTCCTGCTGTGTCAATATATACAAGACCTTCCCGTGGACCTTACAAATGTCAAAGTGTTTGCTCTTTAGACTACTTTGTCAATATTTACTCAGCACCAGCCTCCCGGGCATCCCGGGACCCTGCCTCTGCAGAAGCCAGAGGCTCGTGTATAAACCCCCATGCAGGTTCCAAGCCGGTGGGGTGGGGGCAGGGGGAGGGCGCCGTGGCTTCAGAGGCACATGCCCAGGGGTGCGAGGCCCAGAGAACACAATGACCTTTTTCATTCTCTTGAACTCGGTGACTTGGGGTGCTCCTTAGTGGAGCCCGCTGGGCCCTGAACTCTGAGGGGCTACTGAGGACAGGACACTGCCAACGTCACTCGTCCACTGGGTCCCCAGGACGCGGAGCCCTGTGGCGAGTGTCAATCTGAAGCCAGAGGAGAGGGGGCCGCCACGGCCTGCCCCTCACACCCGTGCACAGTCGGCCAGCAGGAAAGTGCGTGGGAGACCACAGTGCCAGCCGCATGGCCGGCTGAAAACAGAAACAGACTCTTGGGAAGAAAGAGCAGCTTCACGCATGAGCTCCACGGCCACGCGACAGAGGTGCCCTCGGTGGGTTTCATGCTGGAAACGGCGCAGGACTCAGACCAGAGAGGACCCGCAGACACGCCCACGGGCTTCCAGCGGGCCCGCCCTCCTGCTCCTTCCCAGGCCCCAGTCTGACACCTCGTTTCCTGCGCTGAGAAGTGGTGACGTCCCCACGGGGGGCAGGGGGGCTGTGTCCTGGGTACCCGTGGTGGGACCAGCCCTAGGGGCAGGGACACTGCTCCTGGCACACAAGGGAGCGAGTCCTGTGCTCGAGCAGCAGCGTCCTTCTGAGGGACAGAGGGCAGGCTCTGCTCCGGCCCTCGGAGTTGCGACACGCTGGGGGGACCCTAAGTGTGAGGCCGAGCACAAGTTAAAGGCTGACAATGGGCAGGGTCCACGGGGGGCCTGGCTGCTGGGCTGGCCACGCTGATGCAGGGAACGCGTGTCTTGGAAAAGGGACAGAAAGGGAAACTGCAGGGGTTCGCCCTGTCCCCCCACTTCCTCAGCTCACAGCACGGCGTGGAGGCCTGGCTCGCAAACCCCCATGGCCAGCGTTTAGGGTAGGGCAGCCGGGAGGGGCTCCCCTCGGTCCTGGCAGACGGGACGCAGGGCAGATGGGTCAGAGCACCTGCCTCCGGGAGCCCGCCATGAGCACGGGGATGGATCTCGGCACTCATCTCCCAGAGCCACCCAGGAACCAGCCCTGGGCGCGCTGCTCCCACTGCAGCCCTGGGAACTCAGTGTGGGAGAGGCAGGAATCCGACTCGGCCCCGAAGCCCAAAGAAGCAGGGCCACAGGACAGGGAAGAACCCACGGTGCCGTGAAGGCCACCGGTGAAGGGGAACCTAGTGGCTCCCTGGTCCACCTCCCACCCGGGAGCGCGGTCCCCAGAGCAGGGACCCAGAAGCCTCCGTGCAGGCACTGCCTCCCCACTGCTGGCCTGGAGCCCTCGATGACCCCACTGACAGATGAGCGATGCCTACGTGAATGAACGACCACGAACGCCCACCACAGACAACTTCTCCAACCTCCTCAACAGCTGCCCCTACACCAAGGTGATGGAGACTCCAACCAGTCCCAGAGCAGAGCAGGCGGGCTGGTCTGACCGAAGTCCTTCCTGGGTCGATTCTGAGTGGTGGGCGTGTCAGCAGGGCTACTGCATACGGGCCTCTGGGCTGGCAGGACACAGAACCCACCGGAGGGGTCTCCTTGCAGGGCAGCAGCCTGGGCCCACCCCAGCCCATCTGCACGAAGGCATGGTCAACACTGCTTTCTCCTGAGCAAACGGCAGTGGCCGGGGCAGTTCTGCAAGGAGGGGGGCCTCACGGCAGCCACCCCAGCAGCACAGGCATGCAGGGAACCACAGGAGCGAACCAGGTCGGTTTCATCCCCCCCGGGGCTCCAAGGCACGAGTTTCTCTCCCGGATGAGGCCTGGCAGAGTGGGCCACCCTTCCCCGGTCACCCCTGTCTCTCCTCGGTGAACAGTCAGGCCCTGACCAGCAAGACGGTAACCCGTCCCTGGGGTCCCTGGCGCTCAAGGCCAAGGGCACAGGCTAGATGAACTGGGGGCTCGGCACACGCAGAATTCAACAGTCCTGGGTGGAGACGCATGTTCATGAGAAAGAAAACCCTCAGAGTTACAGGGGCTTCCTCCATGACAGCCCGAGACCCCTGGGGCATCAAGAGATAAGCAGCCAATAGGCGGTTCCGCCTGACGCTGACGCGTGCGTGCTGTGAGCCCGTCACGGGAGCTGCACCTGACCCGCTCGGTGGCCCAGGGTGGACACGCCTCCCTCCTGCAGCCACGGGCACTGGAACTGTGACCCCTAAAGGAAACAGTGCCAAGCCCCCGCTGGGACCCCAGGAGGAGTCAGTGGCGGTGGAAAGGGGATTTGACTGAACTCCAGGGGGAATCACGCAGAAGGCGGTGTCCGGGACACACAGCGGCCTCCACGTCAGGGGACGCCCCATCCCAGTGGGTTCCACGTGCCTGCCCTCCAGGCCCGGGTCCCTCCCGTGGCTCCCAGGGCTCCCCTGGCCGAGACCTGGCGGGGGACGAGGGGCTTGCCCGGAGTGAAGAACCCTCAGGAGCCTTAGCGGCACTCACTCCCTCGTCGCCGGTGGAAGGGAAGGGCACGTTGACAGCAACAGCCACGTAGCTGGGCCAGTGGAGGTGCCGCAGCGCACAGCGTGCCTCGGGGCAGAGGCAGCGGAGCTGAGGGTGCCCCATAGGTCTGCACTCTCCAGCCACCGGGGCTGGGGGGACAGGGGAAAGGGGACACAGGGAACTGCTGGGTGAGAGGCCCCATGACACAGGCCTGGGCCTCCTCCCTCGGGCAGCCTTGAGCTGTGGGCGGTGGGAAGAAGGAGGTCAGGGAGGAGAAGTGGTGGGAAATGAGAACAACAACCAACCGAGGCGGAGGAATGCCCCCTGACAAAGCACAGGCACCCAGGCCTCAGCAGGACTTCCAGGGGGAGGCAGCCGAGGACCAGGCCTGGCCCCACGCACCGCCCACCCATAGCCCACCCACAGCCACCCACAGCCACCCACCCACCGGGCCCACTCACAGCCCACTCACCAGGCCCATCCACCAGCCCACAGCCCACTCACCGGGCCCACCTGGCTGGGTTCCTGGGGGAGGGCGTGTTCCAGTGGGGGAGGTGCCTCCACTGACCCCTGACCCCTCTGGCTGCCCTGGTCCCCGCAGCCCAGCCCCTGCCGGGTCACCTTCTCCAGGGGAGCGCAGCCCCGTGTCAGGTCAGCCCCTGTCTTGAGCCACCGCCTTCCTCTCTATGGGAGAAAGCCGACCTCTCACCCTGCTCTAATCACACCTGGGAATCCAACCTCAAGGGTCCATTTCACACAAAGGGCTGCCCGTGGTGCCTCTGGGTGCGTTCACAGGGCTCCCTTTGTGCACGGCAGGAGCCCCTCTGACAGTCACCCAGGTGCTACGAGAGCCCACCCCATGGGCCGCTGGGAGCCCTGGAGGGGAGGGTGCGGGGGCAGTGCCGCAGGCGGGTGCTCAGTCTGAGCCAGTGATGACACAAGCTCTCTCTGGCAGCTCCCAGCTGCCCGATGCTCAGGGCCCCAGAAGGTAACAGCCAGGATGGGGTACGTCCCGCTGGCTGCCGCGGGGCGGGGCTTCGAGGAGCAGCACTGAGGAGAAACGTCCTTCTGGTGCCAAGAGAGAGAGGAGATGGCAGAGGGGGTGGTGGGTGGAGGAGCTTAGCCAAGGCAATGGCAACACCACGATGAGTGGACCGAGTTGTGGGCCCGTTAGGACACTGGGCAGGAAGCAGAGAACGTCCCCGTCCGCCGAGCACAGGTCCTGCCTCCACCGCCTGGGGGCTGGGGTCACAGAACTCGCTCGAGCTGTCTGAGTGATGCGGGCACAGCCTCTAGGGGCAGAGAGAGCGGCGTTCTTGGGTGTCCCGGGAGACAGGGGCCTCTCGGGCAGCCCTCGGCACTGCAGCTTCCCTGGGACCAGGAGGAGTCCAAAGGGAGAGCCGGCCGCGGGCTGGGCGCACGAGGTGTGGTTCTGGGGTGCGGACTTCTCCCCAGGCTGCAGCACTGGGGCCGTCTCCCCCCCAGTGAGGTGGGAGTGTTAATTCTGAGCGCGTTGATGTGAAGTGATGTGTGAGGTGCCGGCCCGGCCCGTTGGTGGCACCTGCTAATGAAGCCGGGAGGTTCTCACCCAGGTAAAGCGTGGCATCGCTGATGGGTGGGTGACTGGCGGGTTTAGGCTGTAACAGGCCTCTGCCGACCCTCGGAGGCAGTGACAGCGAGACCCAGGACCCCTCCCAGGCGTTGGAACCCCAGCCTGTTCCGAAGGCGCGGACGCGGCATCCAGACAGGGCCCCTTCCTGCAGATGCTGAGGCGAGCAAGGCCTGGGGCCCCAGGAGCCATGCCTGGAGCCCCCTCCGCCGGGTAGGCAAGAGCCTCATCCCATCACTACAGCAGCCCTGCCCCCACCCCAGGACCTCCCTAAGGCAGATGGCGCAGAGAGGAATCAGGGCGATAGAGGCCCTGGACAGCTCCAAACGCACATGTTTCCGGGAATCCGCTCGGCTGCAGTGGGGCACCAACCCCACCCCAGAGAAATAAGTACCACGGACACAGTCACACTGACAGCCACCGGCTTAGACAGAACTTCCCAATAGAGAGTGAATACCCACTCCGTGCGGGGACATCTGAGCCACCTTTGTTCTTGGCTTCAAGCGCATATGAGCCACGTGGGCACCAAACCCCCAGTGCAAGTCCCTCGCCGCCAGAACCGCCGGGCAGAACCGCCATCCAGCCCAGCCCGGTGGTGGTAGAGGCTGACAATCAGTCTGCCTGCTAACCCGGGACCGTCTATCGGGCAAAGCTAAGTCCCGGCAAGAGAGGTGAAGGGGGTAAAGCCCCTGTGGGCACGGCAGGTGCCCACATTGCCTGCCTGCCTGGAGTAGAATCTAAGTCTGCACCCTTCCCTATGCCCTTTGCATCTGTTAGTTCACAAAACCCAGGAGGCAGACCCAATCGATCATGGGTCTCAGGACGGAGAGAATAACTTCCTCCCGGCAGCAGATTCTCTCACCGTGGGACTCCAGACAACAGCAAAAGCAGCTGGTAACTTCCTGAAGCGGCGGTGTGCTTGGAATCCCACACCACCCATGCGCAGAGGTCAGCGTTCTAGTGCCTGAACAAGGTGTGCCACTGTCGGCTCTGGGCCTGGGAGCTCCTGAGGGAGGAGAGGGACCCCCACCAGGGAGCCTGGAGTCCCCAGTAAGGCAGGTGTGGGACCCAACGGACCCCTATCTGTCCACACAGTGACCTCACAACCAGGGGGACCACAGCTGAGAACAGGGTGATGAGTTGGGGGAGGTGGGGCAGCCTTTACGACGGGCCTGTTCCGAGTGGGCTGTATCTGTGCCCAACACTGTGTTCAAGGAGCAGTGATAGATGGTTTTCATGAAAGAGGAGTCAATTCACATGGAAGAGGGGCAACTGCTTCACCAAAGCCATCTACCCTTCCATCCACCCACCATCTAACATCCACCCACGCACCAAACCACCCCACCCCCCAGCAAACAACCATCCCTTCCTTCATCTATCCACCCATCCACCCATCCACACATCCACCCATCTATCCACCATCCACCCACCATCCAACATCCACCCCCCACCAAACCACCCCCACCCCCCAGCAAACAACCATCCCTTCCTTCATCTATCCACCCATCCACACATCCACCCATCTATCTACCATCCACCCACCATCCAACATCCACCCCCCACCAAACCACCCCCACTCCCCAGCAAACAACCATCCCTTCCTTCATCTATCCACCCATCCACCCATCCACACATCCACCCATCCACACATCCATCCATCTATCCGCCATCCACCCACCATCCAACATCCACCCCCCACCAAACCACCCCCACCCCCCACCCAACAACCCATCCCTTCCTCCATCCATCCACCTATCCACCCACTCATCCATCCACCAAACCACCCCACCCCTCAGCAAAGAACCCATCCCTTCCTTCATCCATCCACCCATCCACCCACCCATCCATCCACCAAATCACCCAACCCCCCAGCAAACAACCCATCCCTTTATTCATCCATCCACCCATCCACCCATCTATCCACCATCCACCCACCATCCAACATCTACCCACCCACCAAACCACCCCACCCCCCAGCAAACAACCCATCCCTTCCTCCATCCATCCACCCATCCACCCATCCATCCATCCATCCATCCATCCATCCATCCATCCATCCATCCACCCATCCAACCATCCATCCACCCATCCACCCATTCATCCACCCACCTATCCATAGATCCACCCACCCAATGACCCACCTCTTCATCTACATGTATATGATACTAAATACATACTCTCCATGCTTTCAGGTGAGGAAGAAGTTACCAAAGTGAACAGCAGAGTCACAGTCAAAGGGCCTTAGTTAAGGAGCTCAGAGAGCATTGGAGGGTCACGCCCACACCATCCTCAGCTTGACGTTCCAGGGCAGCATCACCCAGCTCCATCTCACCTTCCCCACCCGTCTCACTGCCCACGCCACCACACGTGCCCCTTTCCCGGGAAGGGTTCTTTGGTCTCGTCGTGGCTTCTGCCGTTCCTTCCACATGGCGCCTGATGCTCCGTTTTCCCACATCACTGCCCTGGCTGCCAACACCCTCCTCCTCCCGCCCCCTCTCCATGTCCTTTCTCACCTGTCTCTCTTTAACTTCATCGACGAGACATGGATGGAAAGGCCTCTTTCGGTTCTAAATGCTAGAGAAACGTTGGCATTATCGTCTGCATGTCTCTCCTGGCGTTTATCTCCCGTGCTGTTTGCAATGGCTAACCGCACACATGAACGGTCTCTCCATACACATCACAGGGGCTGGGACTGCACTCCTTGCCCCGCCCCCTCACGCGACCCGCATAAACAGCCGTAGTAACTCCTGACCCAGGTCCCACAGTGGGTAGGCGCTGCTTAGGGTGAGCACCACCACAGACAAGTGTCACCTCAGGCAGAAGTCCCCCAGCTTCCTCCACTCTCTCCAGTTCAGGGCAGAGCAGCCTGCATGCCCTCCCACCTCACATCCGTCACCTCCTCCCATGCCACAGAGCAGAGACAGGAGGCAGAGGGTCAGGGCGTGCACTCGGGGACTGCGGCTACATGTGGTGAGAGCTGCCTGGGTGGGCGAGGACACTGCCCCCAGGGCCTGCACACGCTGGGTGCCTGAAAAGCTCTTTGAATGGAATCAAACGTTCCCCAGTATAGAAGGCAGACGTCATGCTTGCTCTTTTTGGTTTGTTTTGATTCCCTGACCGAGAAGACAAGCAGCATCTCCGTGAGGAATCACTAAAAACCCAGATCGGGTGTCAACACACAGGAGCATCCTGCCCCCTGAAGCTGGGCCTCGCAGGACGGCACCCCCATGGGGAGGGAGCTCTGGAACACTCCAGGGGAGGGCACGCCAACATCATGCCCATTTAATGGACCGAGAGACTGAGGCTCAGGGAGGGGGTGGGGTGGGAAGTACACGTGCAGAAGCAGCTCTCTACTCCCCAGGTCAAGAGGGGACGTGTCTTTTCATCTGAAAACAGACACAGAGGGCTGCTTTCCAGTCAGGGAACCTGGGAGCTCCAGAGTCAGGTGCGGCTCTGCGGGGGGTGGGCACAGGCAGAGTCCCCACCTCAGGAAATCATGGCATTTCAAGAAGGACCCAACGCTGCCCTTCGCTGCCCGCGCCTCCTGCACAAACCCCCTGGAGGCCCCTCATGGCCCTTTTCCCCGCTGCCCCACTGCCTCCAAGGGGACAGTCTGGGCCACCACGGGGAGGACAGCATGTCACAGGAGCAGAGGCACTTGCCAAATGCCTTTCCCTTACAAGCACCCCCATCATGACCTGCGTTAATGAAGTTAATTGAATTTAAGATCAATAATGGTTAATTATTGCAATTTGACATTCAGAGACGAATGGCTCCAAGACAGAGCAGTGTGTGTGAGTGTGTGTATGTGCCTGCGCGTGTGCAAGGTGCGGACTCTCCCTGCGAAGGTGAGCACCTCCCCTGAGCAGGATCCCACGGCCCCATCGATTCCGGGATCTGATCGACCTTCCTCTGAGGACTGCGGCTCCGCCATACCCAGGAATGTTCTGCACACGGCTCTAACCCTGTCCCCCGCCCATGCACACGGCTCTAACCCTGTCCCACCGCCCATGCACACGGCTCTAACCCTGTCCCCCCCCATGCACACGGCTCTAACCCTGTCCCCACCCCCGCCCGCCCATTCACACGGCTCTAACCCTGTCCCCCCCGCCATGTACACGGCTCTAACCCTGTCCCACCGCCCATGCACACGGCTCTAACCCTGTCCCCCCCCCCATGCACACGGCTCTAACCCTGTCCCCCCCCGCCCATGCACACGGCTCTAACCCTGTCCCCCCCCATGCACACGGCTCTAACCCTGTCCCCCCGCCCATGCACACGGCTCTAACCCTGTCCCCCCCGCCCATGCACACGGCTCTAACCCTGTCCCCCCCACCATGCACACGGCTCTAACCCTGTCCCCCCGCCTATGCACACGGCTCTAACCCTGTCCCCCCCCCCCATGCACATGGCTCTAACCCTGTCCCCCCCCCCCATGCACACGGCTCTAACCCTGTCCCCCCGCCCATGCACACGGCTCTAACCCTGTCCCCCCGCCCATGCACACGGCTCTAACCCTGTCCCCCCCCCATGCACACGGCTCTAACCCTTCCCCCCCCCCCCCCCCGCTGCCCATGCCTGCTGAGCACCAGAAATCCCCAGAGTGGGACTGGAGGGGCTGCAGGGACAGGCAGTTCCCACCGAGGCAGAGCCTGTGGTCCCGACCCAGGTAACCTCACTGCACAGGGACAGTGCTCACGGACCAGGGCCGTTAGATATGATCATAATCGAACACCAGTTTTCTTTCTTTTTTACATCAAAGATGGCCTCAATTTGGCATAAAAAAAAAAAAAAAAGCCTAGCTGGAAAAGTAGGTTACAACTAGCTTCCTGTGGGATGGCCTCTGGGGGTGGGGCTCCGGGCGGCAGGGGGGCGGGTCCAGGCCTCTCTCCTGCTGACAGGACTGCAGGGCCTGCCCAGGGGGCCCATCCCTGGCTCCTAGGGGAAGTTTACTTTCCCGGAGGGTTTCTCTGGAGAAAGTCACATCCAGGAACTCCTGGACCGACACCCCTCCCCGCACACGGAGCCCGTCGGGCACGCACTGGGGCGACTTCTCAGGACCGAGGGGCGTGGGAGGAGGGCTGCTGACTGGAGCCCTGACAGCGGGTGCACGAGAGCGCCTGACGTGAGATTATGCAAAACCGCCGTGGCGCGCATCATCTCGTGTCAATCACTTGAAAGATCTCTGAGAGCATGTTTACGTTAAACACGGTTCGGGAGGAGCTCCTTGAGGCTGTATCAGAGCAGTTTCCCTGCCATTAGCGAGTCTCTAAGGCGCTTTCCTCCTGGGCTGTGATGGGATGGTGGTAGCGGGCACGGTGGGCCTGCAAGGGAGGCAAGAGTCCGGGGGCCACTCCTGCTGGAAAGGAGTGGGCGACTGCGACATCAGGCCTGAGGGGCGTGAGGGACCCAGTCCCGTGTTCCTCGGAAGGAGGATGGCAGGGCCCTCCTGAGTCCCAGAAGGCCGTGCCCCATGCAAAGCAGCCCTGCCTGTCCCCCACCTGGTGGCCGGCCCACGTGCCAGCGGCACCTTATGTAACCAGGCACACGCAGGCGCACAGGGACAACTGTTGGGATTAAAATGAGACGGTCACAGCCAGGACATCACTGGGCCAGTGCCTCGTCCCAGTCTCGCCATACTGCGCACGATGCGGGCGGCGTGGAAGTAACCAGATGAGGGGCCTGGCACCGGGGACCAGCTGAGCCGGACGTGCCCAGAGAGAGGTTCCAGCGTTGTCACAGAGCAGGCACCACAGGGACGATGGCAAGGCCCACCGAGGGCCCCGTGACGGCGACGCCGGGTCGGGTCGGAAGGATTCACCTGGACACTCAGGAGCCCTAGCCAGGCCGCCCAACAGTTCAGTGACACGACAGGCAGTGACAGTGGTGTGACGGCAGCGGGGAGGCCTGGGCTTCTTGTTATTCTTGTTTTCGGGGCGTTGTGGAGGTGTTCTTGCTCCCCCGCCCATCTCCTCACACCATCCACTTCTCACGTGAGGACACTGGGTCCCACTGAGTGCCCAGCTGGTCAAACAGAGCCAGGATGTGAACTCGGGTCTCCTGGCTCCTGAACCACCCCCCAACACCAGGGACATCAGTCGCCGCAGCTGCCCGGGCTGCAAGCACGTGGTGACGCTGGTTACACTTCCAAAGGCGGGGGAGTCCGTGAACCCACATGTATGAGCCCCAAATCACCTTCATCTCAGAGAGCAAGTCTGCACTTGGAGATGGAGCCCAGGGCTGGCTCCCAGGTTCTCAGGGCGACCTCGTGCCTGGGCTGCAGCCCAGGGTCCCCAGGACCCCAGACCAGGGCTGAACCGCGACGTGTACTCTGGGAAGCCAGCGCGAAAGAGGCGGGACTCCCCACCACAGCCAGCCACGGGGTCAGGACATGGGCCCCACGGAGAGCGAGTGAACTCACAGCCTTCCAGGCGGGCCAGCATTTGCTGTTATTTCAGAAATGTTGTTATATTTAAACCAAAATGGATTCTTTTTAAGAGATTCTAGAATCTGATGTTTATTAAGTCCAGCTGTCTCCTCCCCATTCCCAACCACATCCATTTCCCTAATGGATCTTTGTGAGCGTGCATTTGCTTTTCCCCAAAACGCTACCCATGCTGTCACTTTTCTCATCAAACCATAGGATGGACACTAACACAGAAGCGCCACGTCCACCTGAAACTGGACCCCAAGTGAGGCCTGAAGTGGGGCCACAGGACAAGACAGAAACTCTGGGAGCTAAGGTTCTAGCCCAACAGGCCCCACGGGGCGGGTTCTGAGTGCCCACAGCTCATGGAGGGGTCAGGCCATCTGCATTCGCACAAAGGGACACCCCCATGAGGCCGACTGCCCGACACAGTGACCCTCAACATAAACCTGAACAAACAATTCCAAACAAACGTACCCCCAGTGAGCGTGCTCGGTAAGAGAACGCGTCGGTGGCAGGTCTGCTGCCTGACGTCTGATCCCTGTGAACATGCGGCCATGCCGGGCGCCCACAGCCGATGGGAAAAGTCGGGAGCGTGTGAGCCGCGTAAACTGATCCATCGCCACAATGCCCGCCAGTGCCCGGGCTGTACCTCTCTCTCCAGGAGGCACAGGCCTGGCTGGACGGGGCACTCCGTCGACACAGCCAACGTCACCAGCCTGCAGGAGGGCTCTGTCCACAGGCCACCTCCTGGTCCAGCCGTCACCATGGGGCTGCTCAGTGGACAGGACTGGCTCAGGCGTGAGGCTCAGGTGCTGGGCGCTGCTCACCCCGCCTGCCATCTCTCCTCCTTCCCGCCAGGCCCCGCAGTGCAAAGACCCACTAGGGCAGATGGGTAAAACCCCACAGCTCCGACGGGGGTGGGCGCTGGCCCAGGGGTAACCCGGAGCGCTGGGACGACTGACGTGGCTGTGGCCCACACCAGCAAAGCAAAGAGGCCTCAGAAAGACGCCGGTAAAGGCAAGGCAGCCACCCTAATAATGACAGCTAACACTCGGTGAGTCCCTGGGGCCCGGCGCCCCGGCCTGCCACGTGCCCGCAGGGTTTCCCACAAGTTCCACGGCGTGCACACGTGCTGTGGGAATCGCACGGACAGGACTCGGAGGAACATGCTGATGGTGACAGGACCAGGGTCCTGTGACTGTGCAGAACCGGGACTGGGACGAAGCTCCCGGACTGCCCACCTTCCTGGTGGAGCCGGGCCCCACGGGCATCCTCAGGTATTTACAGAAAGAACTGGCAAACTGGGACCCTAGCCCCCAAAAAGATAATCTCCAGTTTTTAAAATATCAAAACCTTCAAGTGTATAATTAAATTAATCATCATAAATTACTTTTTAGCGCCGAGAGTTGGATTTATAATATTGCTCTCAAACCTCTCTGTGAGATTTAAATATTTTATAGCATATGTGAGTCAGGAAATGTGTCTGAAGGGCTTACACATCGCTACAGAGCAGCAGACTTTGACAAAAACTGTAGCACAACTGTTTCTGAGGTAGTTTGTAAGAATTATTTATTTCCATACCAGTTAATTATGATGGGAGTCTTTGTTGAATGCACAAGCATTAAAAAAGTGCTGATATTTTATGCATCTTTAACTGGAGTGCGGCTCCCCGCAGCGCACTGGTGGCTCCGTGACATTTAGCATTCACTCACAGCAACTGTAATAAGGGGTTTGATTGCTTCCTTTGCAGACGCGGTAATTTAATAACTGTGATCAGTTGCATAAATTTACTATACAACCATCTTAAGTTAGCCACATTAAAATTAAGCAAAATTGTAATCTGTTGACAGATTATTGCTACTGAACAATTCTACTAAAAGCATTTCAGATCAGCTTGTAAAAAATACCACCGTTTCTTCCTTCCCCACCCCACCTCCAGGCACCCCACCCACACGCCACCCCCGGGCCAGGAGACAACCTCACGGCATTCTTCACTTCCTGCCACATCACCTGACCTGTGGCCTTCGCTACCCGAAAGTGGTGGATCCTGCTACCTGGCGGGGGAAGGCAGCGGGCCACTTCCTTCTTCCTTTCTTCCCAGGTTTCTCTGCAGCACTCTGCACCCATGGCATTGGAAGGGCACCTCCCACATGGAGCTCTTGGGAATACAAGGACCGGGTCCCCAAAGACAGAGCCCTGACCAGACCTTAGCAGGAGGGGAGGGGATGCCCGGCCTCCAGAGCCAGGTCTCGCGGCCAGCACCCCGAAGGAGGGAGGAGCGCAGAGGCCTCCTCCTTGCTCAGAGACTGAAGGAGCCCTCCATGCGCCAGGGAGCAGACAGCAGAGGCCCAGGCCATGGCAGGCTTGCCTGCGGCATTGGGATGAAGACGAGGGCCCCCCGCTCCCCTCGGAAGCCAGGTGGGCCGATCCTGCTGGGGCCCGTGAGCTGACTCCAGAGCAGCGTGTAGCCGAGCAGCAAGCAGGAAGACAGTTTCTGATGCTTCCCAGCAAATATCTTTAACCATCTGTTTACACTTCAAAATACGCTTCCACATTTCCAATTTTATCAGTGTATAAAAAGAATATCTGTTTTTTTTTATCGTAAATATCTTGTGATGCTTCTTTACATAATTCAAGAGAAATTTAAAAAAAAATTTCACTCGAAAGCCAGCAGGAACACAGACCTGTTTAAACTTCCCCTTACATAGAGGTTTGGGGGGCAGCCACTCAAGGGGGTCGAGGCTTTTTCATAGGGCAGGGTCAAATGTCAAAGGTGACTGCCTGCCTGGCAGGAAAGAGGTGTGTTCTCCCTGAGCAAACAGCCGGAACACGGAGCACTGTTCGGGGGCCCTGCATACGCAGCCTGTCACTTCAGATCAAGCCGGGGTGTCCCCCCGACAGGTGATGTGAGGGGCTGGGCTGCCAGCCTCCCGTGGAGCCGAGCCCACTGCTGCGCGTGACAAATTGGAAGGGACTTCTCGACCAAATTTCCTGCCAAGAGACCTAACAGTCAAATGTCTATCTTCTTCTCATCACCAGGGACTGACACCACGGCTCTGACACGGTGTCTCCGTTACTTAAAGATGGAGTTAATGGAAAAGGATCCAGAAACGTGAGGCTGTGAAACTTCCACAGGCCAAGCCAAAGAAACTTCCAGCATTGGCTCCTTTGTCCTGGGAAGGCACGCATGTGTGCACGTGCATGGGTGTGTGTGCATGTGTGCATGTGTGCGTGTGACAGACCATCACTTCCTCAGGCAGCAGGGAACGTGGCGTCTGCCACTGCCACCATTACCTGCATTTCCATGTAACCAATTGAGCTACCCTGGGCCAGGTTTGTTTGCTTCTAATTATAACTAATTATGTTTCTAAATATATTCTTTAGGGTTACCACGTGTATAAAAACAGAGGTAGGAAAGAAAGAAAATGCATCGGGATTATTAAAAGAAAGCGGAACATACTAATTAGCTAACTAGTATACTCATTTCAATGTTTAATAATATTTGTAACATCCCAGCATGCACTGCAGAATACAAATCACCCAGAGCACCACCTGGGCGCCCCGGGACAGGGTCCCTGCCTCTCTCCGGAGCCTTGCAGCCCTGGCTTCCACATGTTCTTCGAGTGTTTCTTTGCATCCCACCCCATTTCACCCCCACAAATTTAAAAAAATAGCAAATTTTGTTTCCCACCGAAGCCTTTTCACCACGTCTACGAAGCACAACCCAATTCCATAACTTTTCCCCATCATGTGGAAGCTGCCTCTGCCCATCTCTGTCCCGCAAGGCTGGGTGGACATGGGAGCAGGCGCCATCCTTCCCTCTGTCTCCTCCCTCTGCTCGGGCCTCCCTCCCCTGTGCTCAGAAGGTTCCAGGCTTGTGATAGCCCAGCTGTGATGGCGGAGAAGGTGGGAGCGATGCAGCGATGCACAGGGCAGAGAAGCGCAGGCATGGGGACCTGACCCCACCTGTAAGGGGAGCACCTCTCCCTCCACCTGAGCAGGACGCAGGGCCGGGTGGCACCCCATCGGGGCCCAACAATGAAAACCAGGCAATGGCCAGAACCCAGGGGGCCCGGCCGTCCCCGGGGCTTGCCTCCTTCCAAGTCCACTTCCGACTGTGGGTCAGCCCAAGACAAACAAAGCCCTAACAGAAATGTTACTGAGGAAATAATAGCCATTTCCAATGATAATACACAATTTTAGCCCCGACGCTTGGCTGATTTAGGTGTTCGGCCGACGCGTCAAGCAGCCTGCCTTCCGCGGGCGGGCCTCTAATGGGTAACTGGCAGGCCTGGCAGCCTTATTTCTGCTTTAGATTTGGTTTGTCACTGGGTCTCCATTACCTGCCATTCATCTGTGATCTCTTTGGACAGGCCTGATCAAAAGATGTCATTTGACCTACTCCACTTGGCAGGAACTTGTATGACTCTCATAAAGGGGCCACCCCAGCTATAAATAAAATGACATTATTATTTTTCTGTCCCATCATGTAGGAGAGACAATTATGATAATGCAGTGTCTGTCATCAGGAGCCAGCAAATTGCTAGCTCTCACGCAACTGTTTAGCTTTCTTATTTGTTTTTTGTCTGTTTTCCTCCATTTCAAGTTGAAGATAAAGCGGAACTGAAATCCCTAATGCTCCGGCTCCCACTCCGAGTCTCGGGCCTCCTCCCGTGGCGCTGACACGCAGGTGTGGCCACAGCTTGTGCCTGTCAGTGTTGGGAGGTTGGCACACCAGGCACCTGGGATCAGGCCTGTCCTGCACTTAGCGTTTCAAAAATAAGCTAAAGTCTGACATTAGAACCGGGAGAGATTCCTGCAGAGAGTCATCCTCGTGGCCAGGGTTTATGTCCTTAACCAAGTCATAATAAGGGAAATGTATTGGCAAGTTCACTGGACAAGCAAAATGGAGATGGAGCCCACAGCCTGGCGGCCACCCTGGTCCAGCTGTCGGTTCCTTCTCCAGCGGGGACCAGCCATGTGGGCCCGTTCTCAGGAGACTGTCCCGCATCCCTCTGGAAATGGAGGTTGGGGTGCTCAAGAGTGGCTTCCCCCTGGGGGGTGAGAGCTCCATGTGAAGACATAACTGACTCAGTGGTCATTCTCCAGTGGCCAGAGCCTGTGTGGACCAGAGGCAGCAACCTCCCCCACCCCACCATGTGCCGGGAACCTGCCCACTCAGCGGTCTCCACCCAATCAGTGCTCTTGCTTGGGAAGACTGACACACCGTCCGAGACACCTGCTAGATTCTGGCTGTGGCCACTCAGACTCACATCTTCCTAGAGCAAGGGAGGAAGCAGGAATCTCTCAAACAGGCACCAAGTCCAACACCTCGTTCCATGAAGGCGAAAATGAGGCCCAAACAAGGTGGAGGACGGCCCAGAGGCACAGAGGGAATGGAGGATGGTGCTGGCACGGAATCCAGAGCCCTGCTTCCCAGCCAGGCCCCCACCGCGCCACGCCGCCTGACGTCTTCTCTGAGGCCAGCCCAGAGCTCACCCTCCGGTGGGTCTGACCATGGCCATGCTGAGCCAGTTAAGGCAACAGGCTCGTCCTGGTTGTCAAATGCGAGTCCTGCATGGCGGAGTCCTCCAGGCCCAGGCGGAGGGAACAGCCCGTCAGTCCCTGGGACACATTTGCGACCGGAACAAGCACGTCCCTCTGAGTGGTGCCCGCCGCGCCCCAAGGAGGGCTGAGGTGGAGGTGGGCTTCCAGGACCCGCCCCGCTCTGTCTGCACAGTCTCAGGGCGCCAGCACTGCCTTTTTGGTCATAGAGCAGGTGGCTCGACCTCTAGCCAGCTCCATTTCCCATCTGTAAAATGTGGATAACGGAACTCACCTCCAAGGGTTTTTATGGGAATTCGATGGGATCATTCATATAAAGTACTTAACATGGGGTCTGACACATAGTGGATGCGTAATTCATATTTCTCCTCAAACCTACCACCTATTTCCCTCCAAAGAAACCACCGTACTTCAATAAGTTGTCCCCAAAACACAACTCCATTAATCCCAGCGGGTAGCTGGAAATAGAGAAATCAGTCCTATTCCCGCTCTGAAACATCTATTTCTACTGTTTCTTTGATATATAACTGAAAAATCACCTCTAAAATGTTTCTAATGCCCATGTATATTTCTTTCCTCATGATTCTTCCCACCCACCAATCCCAAAACAACTCATCTACCTTTGATCGCTATAAATTAGTTTTCAACTTCAAATATTTTGTAAGTGGATCATCCAGTGTGTATCTTTTACGAATGACTTCTTCACTCAGCAAAACTACTTTGCGGACAGCTTCGCTGGGTGTCCCTGCACCTGCTGGCCGGGGCCTGTGCAGGGGCCGCCTGCATCCCCCCAGGGGCTCCCAGGAGCGGTGAAACCGGAGCTCCAGGAGCTGGTGCCCTCGGGGGTCTGCCATCCCAGGAGAGTGCACACCACGGCGCTCTCTCCTGGAGCTGAGCAACGTCTGCCCGTCCCCAGGACCCGGTTCCATCATCACAAGGTCACATCACAGCTGCTGAACCTCTACCAAGTGCCCCGCTCCTACCTCCCCATCCCACTCCCACAGAACGAGCCTCTCTCCTCCGAGCTGCTTCTCAGATCCAGTGACGGAACACTGAGGACCAGAGCGAGTGACCAGGGCAGAGTGTGGGGCAGACCGGAGGAGGAAAACGCCCTCCTTCCTTTATCTCGCTACCTAGATGGAGCTTCGGGTCCCGGGGCCATTCTGTGTGCATTCCTTGTTTTCTTGATGTGGCTCCAGTCCCAGGTACTGGCATGCAGGGGGTGCTGCAAGTATCTGCTGGGGGTGCTGGGTGGGCCTGGGCCTGTCCAGGGAGAAGGTGGGCGAGCGCGGGCTCTTGGCGGGGCACGGTGCCAACAGGCCAAGTCCAGGGTCACGGCTCATCTTCCACTCTGTCCTGTAGCTGGGGACTTGGGTAAGTGACACAAGCTCTGAGCCTTCATCTGTAAAACGAGAATAAAGCACCTCTTCTGAGAACTGCTGCTGATGGGATTGTGCACATCCAGCACTTAGCACAGTGCCCGGCACCTGGCAAACGTTCAGCACAGACAGCGGTTTCTGGCTATAGAAACTATGCTCCTCCATCAGCCCCAAGACCCTGCAGGGACAAGAAAGGGCAGGGTCTGGGGAGCTGTGTCAGGGGTGGGGGGGGGTGGGGGGGACGAGCCTCCACCAGGCCCTGCCCTGCAGCCAGGACAGTCATTAAATGTCCAGGAAGCTCTCGCCTGTGCGGTCAGCTCAGTCTCTTCAGCCCAAACGAAACCCCTTGGCAGGAGGGAGCTACACATCCCTTCTCCATCCAAACGTCTCTCCTCCGCTCAGGCCCAAAGTCCTGCCAGCAGCAATGCAGGCAGACCTGGGCTGAGCAGTGCGGGTCAGTCCTCTTCTCACAGGCAGGTGGCCTGGAATGGCTGGCCTGGGAGCATGGGAGAGGTGCGGGGGAGGGCGAGCGTGTTGTGCATTAATCCACCTGATAACCCAGCAGTGGGTGTATTTATCAGGTCACCCCTCCCCTTCACCTCTCAACTCCTAGGGCAGATCGGGAGCACTCATATCTGGGGAGGTGAGAGACGGTAAAAACAGCCGGAAACAGAGGGAGGCTGCAGAGGTGACCCATCGCCCGGGTTTCTGACCTGCCTCTCCCCCGCCACCTTCTCCAGGGGGAGAGGCAAGAGAGAGGGTAGAAGCCTGCAGCTTTTGACCATGTAAGTGTGTTCCTGCCATCCAGGCGGACCCTGAGAAGAGGGCCTGGTCTGCAGACCCCAGAGCAGGGATCCACCCCTGCACTCCACACCCATGCCGAGCAGGAGCGCGGGCGACGGGGGCCTGTGAGGCCACAGGGAGCAGAGAGGCAAGGTCCTCACAGGTGCAGTGGGGAGTGCTGCGCACGGGCATCCCGTCGCCATGTCTCGTGGCCCCCAAGCCTCATTTTCCTCATCTGCAGAAGGGGGTGGTGACGCCAACGCTCCCGGGCGCTGTGACAGAGGCGGGACAAGAGCAGCCGGCACCCTGCTCTGAGCTGGGCACACCACTGCTCGGGGGGCCTCTCGTCTCCCAGGTTGCGCACTATGATCCGGCCAAGGCCAGGTCAGGGGACAGGCGCAGGCACAGAAAGATGTACAGCTGTGCCAGCTGCGTGGCGATGTAGGAGTAACTAATCACAATTCAGTACATGTGGTGTCAGCTCCTCAGGGACGCGGTTGCCACACATGGTAGTGGCCACTGCATGGGACAGCCCGGAGCAGGGCATGCTCATCAGGGTCC
>JAJQQW010000021.1:7019655-7084655 GCA_025583905.1 Ia io
CATGGGGCTCCCCACCCTGCCCGGCGGGGGGCCCAGCACATCAGCTCTCTGGGGTATGAGTGTTCAGCTGCAGGATGGTAAAAGCTCCCTTCACCAAAATCAATTCAAAGATTCAAAACAATCTATTGAAGAGTTTTGCAGTTAGCTTTTAAACCACTTATAAAAGACAACACACAGGAAAAATTAACCCCTGTGGCTCTATTAGGAACACTATAATAAATGTACATTTAAAAGATCTATAAACACATATTTATCTGCAAAATGTTCTTGCATAAAACTGTTATTGAAAAGGCTTTCATTTTATCTTTGTGTTATTGTAATTTTATTGAATTGCTTATTCATTCTTTGATATTGTATTTTAATGGTATTATAAATCTGTTTTATGTCTGATAGGAGCCTCATTGTAAACTGATATAACAGATAATATGGCAATTCACCATAAAAATTCTAAACCAAAAATGCAGATCAGAACGCAAAGAAGCACTTTAATTCATTCTCGGTTTCTTTTCATTTTATTTTTTAATTATTTTTCATGTGCTGGTTGCCATCTGTTGATAAAGGATGGTTGTGTGAAACTCACTGTACAACACAATAGGAACTTTCTGTATAATTCTATTCATAAAAAATGAGAACAGTATCAAGCATTACCCTGCTCACGACTAAGGATCATTAGCAAGTTCATTGTACGAACCATTTAAATCAGTCACTTTTGGAACAAAATCCTCCTTGTAAAATATCTTATTTTGGGTAATTTTTAGTAGCACAAATAATAGAACAAAAATACCACTTTCTAAAATGTCTTTTATCATTTTTATCCCGTTATTAAAAACAATTAAAAACATTGGTGATAAAAGATGGTTTCAACACGTAGAGCGATTCTGTCATAAACCCAGCTGTGGCTCAGAGACTCAGCAGGAAGTGCCTTCAACAGCAGTCCCCGAACGTGGCATCTCTGACCGGTAAGATCTCCGTTACCAGAAGGGACCGATCTGGTCCCCATCCCTGTGGCGAACACCACGTCCCACAGCAGGCTTCCCGCACCTGTGCCTTCCTGGGTCCCTCCCGTGGCCGCAGCTGAGCAGCCCGGTGCCAGGGCTCTCAGTGCCACCTGCGCCTGGCGTTGGGGACCTGAGGAGCGGCTTTCCTGGGTGAGCGGGTCTCGGGACAAAAGCATGCATCAAAACCATCCCATTAAGTCACACACTCCATTCCCCTAACGCACGAGAACAAGAAGACTTAAGGGCAGACTCGGGGACAGGGTGGCTCACCCCGAGCATCTCAGCAACGAGACAGAAATGAACGAGCTGCCAGGACCGCGGGCTCCGCTGCAGATAAAAGAAGAAGCCTCCCTCTGTACACAGAGAACTATTTGCATTCTTTAAGAATTCTGCACACAAGGCACTGGCTCCAATAAATGTTTTAGAGATTTCATTAGGAATTTAAAATATATATAAACAAACAGGAAAATCATTCAGTGGCCATTAAACCCAGAGTGAGACGCAAAATGGCTGAAGTCCCGCTTGCACGCACAGGTCGTCACAGTCGCCGCCTGTGGACCTGGGCTGCCCGAGCCAGAGGCGCTCTCTGTAGCCACGGATGTCCCCACCAGGCCGGGGAGCCCCGGAGCCACGGCTCACCCACCAGGCACTCGAGGCCCCTCAGGCAGAGCTGCTGCTCGGAGAACTCTGAAGAGGGGACGGCCACCATGACAACAACGATAACAACAAACAACTTCCCACGCTCACAGGCAGGCCCTCACAGACACAGGCCGAAATGCGCTTCGTCAGCAGCGGGAGGATGGGGCGTCGGGGATTTAATGAGGCAGCCCCAGGGACGGTGGCGACAGGCCCTTTGGTTCATAACTCGTTCCAAAATGAACGGTGGGTAGAAGTGATCATTTCTCACTGGATCTCCCTAAAATGAGACGTAACTGCGGCCATGTGGCTCAAAAATCACACCTCAGAGCTGGAAAGGGCCAGCGAGGCCACACCCAGACACATCTCCTCCGCAAGATTCCATACACACTGAAGTTCATGTGACACACACGTCCCATATAACAACAAGACAAACCACAACCTCGCCCGGGTCCCGCCCCTCAGGCAGGTCCCCTGGGCACAAGAGCAGGGACCCACGGGCTCTCGGGCGCTCCTGAGCGTCGCAGGAACGGCCGCAGCTGCGGACACCGCCCTGGACTCGCTTCATGGCTCCTGTGTCTCTAAGACCCGTCCCTGCCGCTGCACGTGGTCTGGGCTCCTTCCTCTTGGCTGCTCTGTGACACTCCCTCATGTGCATGTTACTAACCGTGTGCATGTTACTAACCGTGTGCATGTTACAAACCGTGTGCATGTTACTATGTGCATGTTACTAGCCATGTGCATGTTACTAACCGTGTGCATGTTACTGTGTGCATGTTACTAACCGTGTACATGTTACTAACCGTGTGCATGTTACTGTGTGCATGTTACCAACCGTGTACATGTTACTAACCGTGTGCATGTTACTGTGTGCATGTTACTAACTGTGTACATGTTACTAACCGTGTACATGTTACTGTGTGCATGTTACTGTGTGCATGTTACTAACCGTGTACATGTTACTAACCGTGTGCATGTTACTAACCATGTGCATGTTACTAACCGTGTGCATGTTACTAACCGTGTGCATGTTACTAACCGTGTACATGTTACTAACCATGTGCATGTTACTGTGTGCATGTTACTAACCGTGTACATGTTACTAACCGTGTGCATGTTACTGTGTGCATGTTACTAACCGTGTACATGTTACTAATCATGTACATGTTACTAACCGTGTGCATGTTACTGTGTGCATGTTACTAACCGTGTACATGTTACAAACCGTGTGCATGTTACTAACCATGTGCATGTTACTAACCATGTGCATGTTACTGTATGCATGTTACTAACTGTGTACATGTTACTAACCATGTACATGTTACTAACCGTGTGCATGTTGCTAACTGTGTGCATGTTGCTAACCGCGTGCATGTTACTGTGTGCATGTTACTAACCGTGTACATGTTACTAACCGTGTACATGTTACTAACCGTGTGCATGTTGCTAACTGTGTGCATGTTACTAACCGTGTGCATGTTACTAACCGTAAGGGAAATGAGACGGCCAGGAAAACGCTGTCTTTCTGCGAGCTGGCAGTGGGTGTGACAGACCTGCTCTGTGTTCCCGGCCCCGCCAAGGGCAGTCTCAAAGTTGTGTTTGGGTTGGGGCTACCGAGTCTACCTGCCCTTCTGGGGAGGGAACCTGCCCAGGACGGCCCGAGCGGCTGGCTGCCTGGCCTGGCCCTGCAGCACTGCAGGGAAGCACAGCGGGTAGTCCCAGAGCCCGCACCTGAGCGCCTGCTGCAGGATGGTGCGTCTTTAAGCTGCAGGGAGGCCGTGCGGGGCTGGTGCCCCCTGGCTCCTGGTGTTCGGGACCAAGCAGGAATGGGCTCAGCTACAGGCAGCGAGTTCTTCGGGCAGCGCTTTGATCTCTGGTTGCGGGATGCGACCGCATCCCAAGCAGAGCTGGACTTGGCCAAGTGAAGGGGAAGGAGGCAGTTGGCTCCCGCAGGGTGGCATGGAGATGAGAGGGTGCAAGCAGCCACGTGCTCCCTCCTCCAGGAGGTGAGCGTCCGCCTCAGGATGTCAAAATCATCGCTTAGCGATGTCAATGTACTGTCTTACACTGTTTAAGATACACAGGATGCAACATGGTGTTGGTGTTGAAGGATGGCAGCAAAAACATACAAGCAAAATTTGGTATTTTCTCCTATAGTTGTTCCGCCCCTCCCTGTTCCCCATATTCCAAGGCAATCCCCTGACCCCATTAATCATTCCAACACAGAGACAGGTGGTGACCTACAGACGGGCAGAGCTGGACACTGCTCATGGCTCCCGGCCTAGCGCCACCTCCTCCCCTCACAGTACCCCTCACACATGCCCAATGGCACCCCCAAATAGCTCTCCACTGAAACGCCCCTAAGATGCCTCTCTAAGTGAGTGCACATGTGGTTACCTGCACTAAGCCTGATTTGGAGCTCCAGGCTCTGTTAGAGCTGTGTGGAATGCCCCCGCCCCGGTGCCCAGAGGCTGTGTAAAACACACTCCAACCCCGTAAACTCTGAGTCCTGAACACAGCAGCCAGGTCAGAGCGCCCAGTGTGCACGCTGCTCCCTCCCATCACCCCTCCCATCACCCCACCACGTGCAACAGCCACCCAGCATGGAAAGTGTTGCTTCCCACAAGGGTGTGTGTGTGAGGGGTGGGGAAAGGGGGAGAGAGAAAGAGAGAGAGAGAGAGAGAGAGAGAGAGAGAGAGAGAGAGAGAGAGAGAGAGAGAGAGAGAGAGAGTTGAGCCAGGAAAAAAGACATGAGAAGTACTTGTGAATGAATGAATGAGTGAATGAGTGAAACTACTTAGTTACCTGCTGCCCAGCCAGAAGAGCCTCTGATATGTTAACCATCAACACCAGGTACAAGGTTAGTGATCGTGTCTATTGTTGAAATTTGGAAAATGAAGGAACGCATGTAGAAGAAAGGATAAAGGAGGAGGAAGGGTAGAGAAGAAGGAAGATGATGTGAGACTTGAGGTACAGAATTCCCTTTTCCTATCACAACAAGCACGTGTGTGAGTGGGTTTGTGTTGTGTCTGTGACCTGCTTGTTTCACACAACGAGGGGCTGAGAGCACCCTCCCATGGGAACAGTTTAAACACTCCTTTTGCTGGCAAATGTTGAGGGAGCCCCAGAGGGGTGCCTGTCCGCCATCCCAGATGCCAAGGCCGCTGCCCTCCTCCTCAGGAAGCGTGCTGCCCACCTCAGCCCATCGCTGCCCAGACCCACCCATCACTGAAGCCAAGCCCCGAGGAGAGTGAAGCCTCCTCTGCAGACATCTGTCCATCTTTACTAGTCAACGATTGGAATGTTTTGCAAATTAGAAAAAACTACTATAGTTGGATGATGAGCTCCTGTAAATAACTTTGATTATAAAAACTTTAATTTATTTCAGACACCAAGACCTGAGCTTGGCACTGAAGTGAAAGAGAAAGCATTATTCCGTCGATGCACAGTCTTCTTTTGTGCACCTTTTTCTGACATTCGTTGTGGTTTTGGTCTTCACCTCTATGAGGACTGAATGTCAGAGAACGCTATGAAGTGGGAGCATCAGATTAATGTCGGGTCTCAGCAAACGCAGCCGGCTCCTGAATACCCAGGTGACCTCCCAGCAGACGCACGCTGAGCCCTGAGAAAGGCCCACGTGCAGACCGCCAGAAGGGCCCGGCCTCTGCCCGTCACACATGGGACGGCGCACGTGGTTCCTCCCTAGAATGGGAGGCATCTTCCCGTGCTGTCACTCATCTTGGATAGCTCTTTCTCCCAAACAGTGAAGGCAGCCACTGGGGTCTGCCTGAGCCCCCCCCCCCTGCCCCCCCCCCCCCCCCCCCACACACACAGGCCGGAGGTGCTGCGGCCTCTGGGTGAGGTCTCCATGAGTGCGGGAGTGGCTGCCCGCATGGGGGGCCAGAAGCCACAGGGACTTCACAGCAGGAGGGGCGTGCCACTGAGGCCCAGAGCTTGAGGCTGGCTTTCCGGCCCGCCCCCGGGGTATGCACATACCACATGCCACCGGCCCATGTGACAGCACACAGAATCCAAGCCACCAGGATGGCAGCCAGCGGCACTCTTAAAGCATTACTGTCACTTTGTAATTTAGTAGACTTGTGAGTTTCCCACAATTAGAGAGCAACTCCTTGAATTTTTTTTTATCCTCACCCGAGGATATGTTTTATTGATTTTAGAGAGAGGGAGGAAGGGAGACAGAGAGAGAAGAGAGAGGACATCGATGTGAGAGAGAAACATTGATCCGTTGCCTCCCGTACTTGCCCTGACCGAGGTAGAACCCACAACCTTTCGATGTATGGGACAATGGTCCAACCAACTAAGCCACCCAGCCAGGGCACAGCTGTGTGACTTTTAATGTTCACAGTCTGACTCTTCAGAATGAAATCTCAAAGTAGCAGGATGTGGACCACAATTAATTCTTTCTGTTGACTTGAACTGCAGCTTCTCCCCCGCCCCCTCCATACTAACAATGGTTTGAAGACTAGGGTGACGAACGTGATTGACTTCATTGCCCTGATCCCTCCGATGCCGATATAAAATCATGGGGCCTCGAGTTCCCATACAACTGGGAATGGAAGCAGTTCCAGTGGAGCCAGCAAGCTCCTCCTTCAAGCACCTTCCGAACCACCACCATCAGCGGAGGCAGGCGCCCAGCAGAGGCCACGCAGGTGCCCATGGAGCGCTCAGCCTCCTTGGCCCGTCACAGCTGCCGATGGGGCACAGGACCGCCACAAAAGCTGCCCAGACAGCGCTTTGCACAGCTTCCCGACATAATCGGCCCGCACCCCGCCCTGCATCGCTTCCCAAACAAGGGCCAGCCCCACCTCCGAAGGCGAGGTGGCCTTGCGTTATTTAGGCCACGTCCGGAGGGGAAAACACTTTAAAATTAGAGCATCTCTGGGCACAGAGATTCGTGGAAGCACAATGATTGTTTCTTTTCAATTCCATGAGTGGAAAGGGGAGAAACCATTTTCATATGAGTATATTTTTCTCCAAGGAACACTTAGAAAAATGCTGATGTGGTGTCTCAATACATTTTACTACAATGCCATCAATTACATAAAAACACAATTAAGTCACTGTTTCAAAATCCTTAAATATTATTCAGCCAAAACCCAAAAGGACATTTTCGGTGCTCTGTAGTCATTATCTAAGGAGCTGCATGCGCAGCGGCCACCTCTGCTCAGGCCTGCAGGAGCTAAACATAGATTAGCCGGTGGCGCCTCGGTGCCCGGCCACCGGCTCTGTAAGTACCCCAGGTCCCAGGGCCCCCGCAGCCTCAGGGCCAGGCTCTGCTAGGAAAGGACCATGGGACGTGGGCTGCTCTTGTCCCAACTCTGGCCTTGGCTTCCTGCCCACCCAAGGAGGCTGTCAGTCCATTGGACTCTAAAGGTCTTTGTCCTAGGATTGTCACACCTATCTTGTCATCCAGAGACTTAAATAAAAAAGGCAAAGGAGGCTGAGATTAGCGTGAGCATCCCGACACGTTCCCACCATCCTGATGCTCAGCAGGGGGAGGGCTGCTGACTAAGGCCTGTCCCCTGTGCTCTGACCCCATCAACATCACGGCCACAGCCCACGCCGCTGCGGGAGGCACAGGCCCACAGCCTTTACGGAGAGGAGGTTGGTATTTATCACTGTGTTAACTGAACATGCCTCAGCTGGCAATTCCACCTTCAGGACTGTCCCCACAAAGACGTACGCGGAGGGATTGCCATAAGAAGATGCACGTGGAAGGAGGCGGCTGCTTGAAAAACAGACACTGGGGCAACACTAATGTCCAAACGAGGGAAACGTGTTCACTTGAGGAACAGGCCACCTGGGAAAAGCACGCGGCGTTCTCCGCACATAACACACATGGCACCTGAGACGATACCAGTAAGTAACTCCACGCAGCGTGACATGTGAGGGTCAGAAAGACATACGTTCTGCCATCACTCTCCTAGGAAACTGGACACAAAGGCAAAGTTTAAAGGATTTTACCTACATCCCACCCCCGAGATGCTCACTCTAACGTGGTTTGTACTTGCATTATCATGTATGTGTCTATCCATCCAACCAGGTATCTTAATTTTTGGACGCACATCAAAGTAAATGGAAGAAATCCAAGATATATTTTTAATTGCAAACAGGAAGGCAGTGCGTATGTGCATTTAGGACACTGAGTGTATGGAAAGGTATGTCACAAACCGGTAATGGTACTCGCCCGAGGGAGGGGAGCTCTTTTTTCATGGTTAGCCCTTTGGTTCACTTGGGGGTTCTATTATGTACATTGTTGTTTTTTTAACTTAAAAAAATTAAAATGCGTTTAGTTTCATGAGGGGAAGCTAGCATCAAACTTTTCAGGGCTCTGTATCTCTAGCTTCTGTTGAGTAGCCTGGGTGTGCGCTTGCGCGCGTGTGTGTGTGTGCGTGTGCGTGCCTGTATGCATGTGTGTGCGTGCGTGCATGTCTGCATGCATGTGTGTGCATGCCTGCATACGTGTGTGCATGTGTGTGTGCATGCCGAATGCTTGGGGCCTTCAGAGTGAGGGTTGCGCTTACCTCTCGTGCTATATCCCTCTAGGTGTCACTTTCTCATGGACATGCAATCTCGGGGTGTAGGCAAGTATCTTACGGAGGCTCGTCATTTAACTTCCAAGAAAGCAGTGTGTTTGCTGCTGTTGGGGACTAGAGAGTACCTGGGACCCGCTAAGGACAGGTGGGCCTCTGCGTAAGGTCAGCTGTGCACTCCGAGTGCCCGTGTCTGTCTCCCTGCTGTAAACACCTGTGTAACTTCCAATAAATACCCTCCCAGCATGTCACGCAGCCTTGAGTCTGAAGGAAGCCCCATCAACAGGGACCAGTGTGCACAGGCCAGGGAGGGGGTGACCCCAGGAAGGAAGCGCAGCCCACTTCAGGACTCGGCCTGGGGGAGCGAGCGTCCAGGGGCAGGGACTGGCCCGGCGTGCCCACCCCTCCTCCCAGCACGCAGACTGCCAAAAGGCATTGGTGCTCCGTTTCTGAGAGAAATGGCATATGTTTTTAAAAACATGATTGTGCCCTGTCTGGTTTGGCTCAGTGGATAGAACATTGGCCTGAGGCCTGAAAGGTCCCGGGTTCGATTCCAGTCATGGGAATGTGCCCGGGTTGCAGGCTTGTTCCCCAGTGGGGGATGTACAGGAGGCAGCCGATCCATGATTCTCTCTCATCATTGATGTTTCTATCTCTCTCTCCCTCTCCCTTCTGAAATCAATAAGAATATATTAAAAATATACAAAAAAATAAAAACATGACTGTGAGAAGGCATCATAAAGCTTTACCTGACTGCACAGTGGTCCATGCAAAGGAGATTGGGGACCTTCACTTTGAATAAGGACCTTGGAGAGCCTCTCTCTCTATGGAATGTTGCTGTTTGCAGTACAAATTATTTTTGTTTTTCCGACACAGCGGATCCCACCAGTCCTTTTTATGGGGGAGAACTTGGCCCTCAGTTTACACTGTGAGAAAAAAAGGCAAATGAGCAAAAGGCCATATGAAAAAAATCTAATTATCATAACCCTGGTGAATAGCACTGTAGGCCAAATATTTAAAAACAAACAAACAAAAAAAACAACAACAGTTCACCCTTGAACACACGGGTTTGAACTGCACGGGTCCACTTACACACGGATATTTTTCAGTAAATACAAGTAGTACTGTAAATGTATTTTATCTTATGATTTTTTTTAATAAAGTTTTCTTTTCTCTAACTTACTTTATTGTAAGAACACAGTATATAACATGTAACATTCAAAACACATGTTATTCACCTGTTTATGTTATTGTAAGGCTTCTAGTTAACTATTAGTATTAAGTTTTGGGAAGTCAAAGTTATATGCAAATTTCCAACTATACCCCCAGCAAGAGATTTCCATTTATGTTTTAAACCCTGGGAATCATACTCCATGTTTTAGAGACAGTAAAATAAAAAATTGGGATAACTGAAAATGTGATGAGTCATATCTGCATGTCAAGATAAATAAATACCTGAAGTCCTTACTTTCCTACCCACGGAGAAAGTCTGTTAGCTAATGAGAGGGAGAGAAACGGAATTTGTTAGCTTTCTGCTTATTCTGTTTGAAAACATGCATGAGGCTCATTTTTAAAAATCCCTTTGGTAAGAACAAGGCTGTGGAACCATTGATTCCAACCCAGTTATACACATATGTACACATTTACTGCACACATATTGGAGAAATGCACACATATATGTGCACCTAAATACACATATGAACACATACACACACACACACACAATATGTATGTAATTGAGCCAGGACTTTACTTAAAGACAGCAGTATGCCAGCAATGGATATCTTACCACATAGCTAAAATATATCCTGCATGTTACCTCATCTCCAAATTTAATACACAGGTAAAGCTAATTACGCGGGGGAGAGGGGAAGACGTGGGAAAAGGGGCTACCACGGGCTGCCTGTCCAACGTCTCCCTCCCGGGTCCCGGACGGACGATGTCTCCAGCTGCCAGACCAGAGGCGCTGACAAGATCGCGGCGGACCTTCGTTGCTGAGCTATCAATAATTAAACGCCCTCCGTTCACACTCTGTTCCTGTGGATACCAGCTATTTATCTCTGTCCTCTGAAGAAGCTAATGGCATAATGGGCAAAACCTCAAGAATAATTAAGAAAACATTGCTATAAACTCTGCCAGAAGAAATATAACTTTTACCCAGGACCCCAGGTAGAATACATTGGTCCAGGCCCCACCTGGTACCAACACGTCTTGTGAAAAGTGAAATGATAAAACTCAACAAGCAGGTAACGTGCTCAGTCAACACCTCCAGGAAAGGCCCCTGCACCCTGAATTGATCATCTGCGGGTGCGTGCAGATGCCATCAGCTGGACACAGGGCAGGCCTGCTGGCCGCGCCAGCCTCCATCAGGTGGGGACTGGCCAGCAAAAGCTGGCCCGGCTGACAAACTGTGCAGGACGACTGGCTTTAGGGCCCTCCCCCCTCCGGCAGACGCCTCCTGGTCTGGCCGCACTACTTCCGGCCATGTGAGAAGTTAGCTGACGCTAACACTGGAGTCTGAGCACCTCTTCCTCCAGGAAGGCAGTTAAATCAGGAAGTTCCAGGTCTGGACGCACACGCAGAAAGTGGCTTTCTCCTTTTGTATTCAATCACAAATAAAAAGAGAGAAATAATCGTTTCTTCTTTGAGTAAGAGTCACACCTACGTGCTATCTAAACCTCCAAATAGGAGCTTATCTTTTAGATCAGTAACAATTACGGGCCCGTGCACGTGTGCAGACCTCACGATGGAAGAACGAGGCCTTGTGTGGGCCGCCATGGAGCCAGCCTCTGCCGTGGCACAGCGTGCGTCTGCACAGCTTTCAGAATCCCCACCGTGGTCGCCTC
This sequence comes from Ia io, assembly GCA_025583905.1. Classification (NCBI taxonomy): domain Eukaryota; kingdom Metazoa; phylum Chordata; class Mammalia; order Chiroptera; family Vespertilionidae; genus Ia; species Ia io. Next base: position 7,030,690 of record JAJQQW010000021.1, read on the forward strand.
TAAGTGGGAGCGGCTCCCAGTCACTGCCTCCAGCTTCGCCTGTGTGGGACTCACTGGTCGGGTTCTTCTGAGGCCATAGCAGCTCCCAAGTGTGCACGTGGGAATTCAGAGCCTCGTTTCCAGACGTGAACACTCCTGTCTCAGCACTTGGGGATGCAAGACTCCCGGTTTTGTGAGCAGACGCACTGTGCCAAAATGGCTGTCTTGGTTGTGGAAAAGGTGACATGGGAAAGACTACTCAAACTTAGGGGACAGGAATGGTACAGGAACTACTTTGTCAACCCTAATTGTGTAATTACTTCTTGGCTTGGTCACCTAAGCTCGGAGCAAGAAATAAGAGACAATGGTGATTTCTTAGTGCTGAAATGAAGGTGTCAAGCTGTCGGCTGTGCTCGGCGCAGCGCTGGGGTTTACATTTATATCATGTTACCGCAATTACCATCTCCCACAGCACACAAGGAGTAAGGGTGCAGGGCAGCTCTCACACCGCACACTCAAGGTCACTTGCACAAACATTTACTTAATTTAGCGAGAGTTTAGGCATACCTACTTTTGGTCAGTCTCAGCCTCATTTCACAACAGTGAATCTGGGGACTTGGTACCAACAACTCACATACTAAGAACAATAAAATGATCTTGAAAACCGGTGTAAACCAAAGGCTACCAGTGCCGAGTAACCACTAGATGGCTTTGGATGCCACCTCTGGAGATCTGAAGGTAATGATTCATGGTCCTGGGGGTTTGCTTACCTGGGTTAACGCCTAGTGGCAAGGATGCAAGTCCAGGGGAGACTATGGGGATTGCCCCTGGGGGTGTATTTGGGCAGAGAGAGGGGCAGGGCCACCCGCCTGTGGAGCCCCCACGCCCCTCTCGCTGGGCCCCACAGCCCCCTTCTAGTTGGGGAATTAATTAAGAGCCAACCACCGCAGCCTTCAGCCCCAGCCTCCAGCCAGTGAGCAAGGCCGGGGTGCGGTGTTGTTTTCACCCCACGGAGAAACCTCTCCCGTTCTAACAGAAAAAGGGGCAGAGGCTCAGCTCGGAAGAGGGAGAAACGAGATTCCATTATAACTGGCTCCCTCCGCTCCAGGAGGACGTGAGTCATCACAAAAACGTACCATCAGCTTTTTTGTTTTCCTCACGCTGGTTCCCCCTCTATTTCCTCTCAAAGAGGCTGAGATTGTTCTAATTCATAAAGCTGCTTTGTGATCACAGAAAGGTTACCTTCTCTCTGTAACCGCTCTGCCCCCAAGCCAGTCTTAAACTTGGGGACAAAAATAAAACTCTCACGAAAACCTCTCAGCAGCTGTGGCGAGTGGACCGCAGACCCTCGCCCCACCTCTCCTCTGCAGCGCCGCAGCCCTCGGAGCTCCAGGAGCTCCAGGCCGAGGCCTGAGGCTGCGACGCCCAGGCTGCACCAGGAGGAGACCGCGGGTCCCAGCAGCCTGGCCTGCCCCCTTCCCCGTCCAGGCAGCACCCACACTTCTCCAGTTCTGTTTGCTTACCCACCCCTCCCCCACCTCCCCCTGAGCAGTAAGGGCAGCGGAGAGAGAAAACACACGTACCCCTAGCCGGCTTGGCTCGGTGGTGAGAGTGCCAGACCCGCTCACCTGTACGGGAACTTTAGGAAACACGTCTGTAAAAGAACTTCCCCAGTAAGCAATTTATTATCTATTTTTGTTGCACTGACGAAGTAAAAAGGGGCATTAATTTTCTTTCACAGCTTGCAATAGCCGATTTATCATTTTTTGTCTTTGTCGCTGATACTTCACGTCTGTCGTGAATTGTCTATTTAAATTAATCGGCATCCATACAGGCACCGAAACCTCATGGGGATCACAATTCCCAGGGGATGTGGCTAAAACTGTGCCTCAGAACGTGGCCGCTGCTCTGCTCCGCTGGCTGGGCTGCCGAGTGCGGGGAAGAGGCGCGTTCTGGAAATGTCCGCCCTGCGGGAAGAGGCCACCGCAGTGCTGGGAGGGCTGCTGTGCGGGCTGTGTTGCCGCCGCCATGCGCTCTGGGTGCTGTGTCCACCAATTGCCACCTACTGGGGTGTCGAAGCTGTCCGGGCCAGCGTGACAGTCTATTGATTTTAACAGAACGTCCATTTCATATTTCCAGCCGGAGCACGCTGCGCCCGCAGCGGGGGCGCTTCTCAGGAGAGAGGCTGAGCCCCTGGCTGTCCCAGGCGCCTCCCCGCACAGTGTGCCCAGGGCGGGGCCACAAGGTAGGGCACCAAGCTCCTGTGCTCTGTGGAACCAAGGACGTCCCCGCCTCGTACTTCTCCCACTGCAGCCAGGTCTCAAGGCAAAAGCTTCCCTTCACAAAAACCCCAGCGCCTGCTGGCGGCAGAGTCCTCCTTCCACGGCCAGACCTCCGCCCTGTCTAACTCCGCGGTCCGAACACTGGCGCGGCCCCTCATTCCTCCCGCTGCCAGTGAGGGGCTATGCGCCGCACCTCCACAGTATGATCATCACAAACTTCATTGTCACACCCGGGCAGCACCCAGGAGCTGCAGGCAACTCGCACGTACTGATCTCCATCCTCCTGGGACATTAACTGAGGCTACATTTTGGGGGCGCTGATGACAGATTACCCATAATCGGGAGCGACTGGGGGCTGTCACACAGAAGTTAGGGGCTGCAGTGGGGAGCAGAGATCCGTAATGAAATTTGCACGAAGCCACCACCATCAGTGCTCATTCTCAGTTTGGCGGGGACTCCGGTGTAGAGCCTGATTTCTCAATTGTGAAAAGGTGCAAAGCTCTCCATTTCTAATCTTATGGAATCGTAAGGTGAATGTAAGGCCAAGCACAGGAGAGGCCCGAGCGGCTAGGATGGCGATCAGAGTGGCTGACACGCCCGTCCGACAGGAGAGAAGATGGGCAGCATAGAGGGGAGTGAGGTCTCACTCAGGAGCCCCCAGGGTGAGCCGCAGGTGAGGCTCATGTAGAGCCTGTGCGTTCCCCACCCCGCCCCCCGGAGAGCCAGGAGCAGGGCAGCTGCCCGAGCACCACGGGGAAGAGGGGCGGCCCCCCACCCTGCACGAGGCTCTCCCCTTATATCCGCCGCCCAAACACGTTGTTTAACCAGCAAGCCCTCAGCCAAATTCCTGGCACAAAGAATGCGCTCTCTCTCCAGAAAAACCCCCATCCAACCACCAAGTGAGAAACACGCCATGCGTGTCGGCAACGAAACAAGCAAACAAACAAAACACCTGTGCTGCCCCCTCCCACCCAGCCCACAGCCCCGGAAGGGGCTCAGCAGACCAGCAGACTGTCCTGGTGAGGGCGACGGGGGGTGACCCTGGGCCACCCTGGACCCAGGGCTCTCCGTAACCTTGGCCAGCACGGTCCTGTTACAAACGGCCCCGCTGTCACCTCAGCCGGGTCGCCGCATGCACGCTAATAAGCACGTGTTTGTTGAACTGAAAAAAGTCACCACAGAACCCCAGGTAATGAAAGGTGTTTTCCTTAGAGAAATGTTCAATACTTCACTCCTTTCATAGGGAACGCATACATGTGTCATACATGTGTTTCCAAACCTTCTCCCCTCTCCACCCCCCCACCTCCGTCAGGAAGTCTGTGCCCCATGAGCGAGCCGGTGCATGGCTCCCGGAACCAAGAACTTGCTGGTAGTTTATTTTCCCCCTTTGCCCAGCTGACCACACATTTGTTCTACCACTTATTCACCGCTCCCACCCCCCCCACCCCCCGTAGGAACTATAGTCACGTAGCACAGTGTCCACGTATGACTTTATACAGGAAGAGAAAACAATGCCCGCAGCCTGGGTATCACAGCCACGGAGGACAGCCATCTGATGTGCATGGGGAGCCATTCTCCCACAGGCCCGGAGCAGAAGCAAAGGTGGCACGTGGACGTCAAGAAGGGGACCGTTCCTCCAGGTGAAAACCACGGGGAACCCCAGCCTGGTCTCCCCCAAATGTGCATCCTTGCCCCCTTCCAAGCTCCCCTCACCAGAGTCGCAACAATTGTATCTCAGGTCTTGTGAGTGTTTCAGCATGTCCTTACCTAGAGTCCAGCTGGCTAATTTGTGTTCTTTGTATCTATTGTGGTTAATTTCTGTCCCTTGTATCTATTGTGGTTAATTTGTGCTTTCCTTGTATCTATCTTTTTTTTTTAAATATATTTTATTGATTTTTTACAGAGAGGAAGAGAGAGGGACAGAGAGTTAGAAACATTGATGAGAGAGAAACATCGATCAGCTGCCTCCTGCACACCCCCCACTGGGGATGTGCCCGCAACCAAGGTACATGCCCCTGACCGGAATCGAACCCGGGACCCTTGAATCCGCAGGCCGACGCTCTATCCACTGAGCCAAACCGGTTTCGGCTTCTTGTATCTATCTTATCCCAGGCTCTAGGCAAAGCCCACTGGGCAGGGCCACACTTGCTTTGAGTCTGCGGTGGCTGAACTAGGAAAAGGCAAAATGACTTCCAGGTAAACGCATCTCATGGAACTACAAGAGGGGGTGGGGAGCGTCGGCTGACATGGAGCTCCTGTGCTAACATGTGACCTCGAGCGTGCACACCCCTGGAGACGCTGGAGACCCATGTCTGCTCTGCCTCCACTGTCACGGAAACCATTATCCAGGGACAGAGTTGCTAAAATTCTGGCCCAAACATGCACTTGCAGGGCCAAACCCTCCTGTGAAGAATAACCGGCCTGCCCGCCCTCTGCCTGTCCCCCATTGGTTGTGGGAGTCACTGGAACAGATGCCTGGGGGAGCTTTAGGCAAGACCCCAAACACGGCTCCAGAACAACGAACTGGATGAACTTCTCAACACTTAAGACGGCGCCATTCTTCCTTGGCTTTTGTCGTCCTTTTTTAAGAAAAAGCACGTTTCAATCTGATTGCACTAGCACTAATGATGGGTGTTTTTATGGGGATTTATAAATCTACCTTCTCTCAGGGGCTGCCACATGTTGGAATTGCTGTAGCTAACCCTGGGCGGAGGGGAGAGGAACTGCCCATATCCACAACCCATTCTCAACGGGGACAGGAAGGCCTCCTGCCCCTCTCCCTGAGCCCTCACGGCCCTGGCAGCACCCATGGCCTCGCTGGGCCTCCAGCAGCAAGCCCTTTGCAGGTCAGGAGCAGGCGCTGCCCAAGAACATGGGGAACCTCAGTAAGAACCATGAACACCACTATGGAGTCAGGGCCCCAGTTGGACCCAGGAGCCCAAAAGGGTATCGCAGGGACCCAGGGCGTAACCTGAAGTCAATCAGGCCAAGTTCTGAATACGGACACCTCCTCCAGCCACCTGACCAGGTGAGACCTCTGTGAGGGCTCCAGCACACCAGGCAGGTGCTTTTCTTATCGGGGTCTCTCTCCCTCTTCCCCTTCCTCCCTCCCCCCCCCCCAGTGGGCTCCTAGCACAATGTGAAGAAGGTGGGCATCACACCTGAGGTGCCCCCCCCCAGGATTCTCCTAGGATGCTCAGCGATGAGGACCCAGTAATTCTGTGAACGAGGAGCTGAGGGGTGGAGTTCCCAAAGTTCCTACCTGGTGCATCCTGAGAACATTGCCCCAACCCAAAAAACTGTTGCTGTCTGCCTTCTCCTGGATGCTAATATTCAGGCCTTTTCTCCTCCTGCTAATTTTAGAAGTCCTGCTATTCTTTGGGAAGAGAATGGTGTGAAAATCAAGTATCATATCCAAAAATAAAAGAGTGGATCTGTTCAAGGCTTGTAGCATATTTAACGGAAAAGCAACTCCAGATATGCCACTTTCTATCTAGTCTTTAATACGTTTTCCAGTTTCTCCCGAATATTTTAGCTTCAGAAAAGTCAAGGATGAAGTTTCTAATCTATGAATATTTTTGAGACTGATATGGGCACCCAAAATTACTTCCAGGTTGTACTGGGGGTCTGTTCAGAAAGTGATGTGAGGGTATCCATTGGACTGCGAGTCACTGACGGGCTTCGTGGCCACACTTAGACGCATTACAGATTGTTCCTTGGGAGCGTGGCCCCAGATGGGTGAAGGGATAGATAGCGAGCTCTCTCCATGGATGCTGAAGGTGGACTTCACGGCCTGCGTTCCAAGCCTCCCACCTTTATTTTTAAAACAAGTTCTTGTAAGCCAAGGCATCCAGTTGTTCCAGACCCACCACCGCTGTGGACAGGCATGGGGTCCAGGTAGCAGGATCCCTCTAGTTCCTGGGGTCTGAGGCTCTCCGGAATAGCCCGCATGGCTGCCCGGGAGCCGCGGCACAGTGCAGGGTGGCATGGCCACCTGAAGACTCCAGCCTGTGCCTCCTCCAGCCCGGCAGGCCCCAGATTTGTGACGGAAAGTTAGAACTCTGCGTCAAGCCCTTCATGCAAACAATAAATATTACTTCTGCTCATAATCAGACTTTTCTCCAGCATGGTCTTTGAATGTTGAACCTTTTTCAATTAATTAAAAACTATGTACTGCAGAGTGCATATTTTATCAGCCCTCAGCTGCTTAAGTGTCTAGAAAAGACCAGGCAGTTTTTCTTTCTTCCTTCCTTCCTTTCTTTCTTTCTTTTTTTTTTCCAGGCAACCCAGAGCAAGTACTTGCAAGGGTCATATCTTTTTAATTATCTTTTCTCCCTCTGATTAATTATTCCGTCTGACAATAGCGTGTTTCTAATGCTATTCACCTGCCTTTGATGATTGACAACTTTTCTGTCTGATTCAGAGCAAACAGCTGCTGCCACAATCTCCTAGCAACCGGGGTGTGATGGATGAGCCCCCGAGATGGATGGCTGCAATAAATCATGTCTCTAGCCACAAAACTGAGGAAAGGGGATAAGAAGAAAAGCGGACAAAAACAAAACAAGGTTTCTTCCCATGAGTGCACTCAGTTCCTTACCAATTATACCTGAGACGGACTTTGCACCTATTAATAGCAAAGTTTTCCTAATCAGTTAAAATGGGATGGCGCCATTTGTATCAAAAGTGTTTACAACTGTTCCCGCAAACGGGCCCTTGTCCTCCAATTACCTCCAACACAGCCACGTGCAAGGGCAGAGGACCAAAGTTCTGCTTCTTCCATGAAGTCTCAGTGAGACGCAGTGTCATCTCTTCACAGTCAGATGTGATTCCAGGCACCAGCAAAGAACAGAACCCTGATTCCACCTGATGTTCGGCAGCAGCTGAGCCCCCCTGAGAGTGAACACTAAGTCACACTGTATGCAGGGTCAGGCTGCTCCCACTCAAAACAGACACACACACACACACACACACACACACACACACACACACACACACACACACACACACACACACGGGCCCGACTGGTGAGTGAAAGCCCCATTTCCATCCTGACACACACACACACACACACGGGCCCGACTGGTGAGTGAAAGCCCCATTTCCATCCTGACAGTCGGGAAAAAGTTTGTTCAGGAAGCAGTGCGATAAGAACATCCAGCCACTCCACAAACTCCAGATTCTCACTTCTTTAGATCAAAAACGACCAGGTCTAACTTTCTGTCCCATCATTTTTAAAATAATGCCCACACTCTAAGTCACACAAGAAGCCCTCCATGGAACTAACAGGCCCAGATGAAGCCACCTTCTTACCAGGAGGCCTGACAGTCCCATGTGCACTGTGGGGGCGCCTAGTGGACAGGACAAGGCAGGGAGCCCAGCAGGTGGAAAGCCTGCGGCGAGGCCTCTGCAGCAGCCGGGAAAGGCCTGGCCTTGCTGGGTCTCCCTTGGAGAGCCCGCCAGCCTGCCGCCCTGCGTGCTTCCAGTAGGTGGGGTGTCCTGGAGCAGAGCTCAGGGGCCTGGAGACAGCTGTCCACATCAGTCCTGGCGGGGGTCCACTGGGGCCTCGGGGGGGGGACAGAGTGCAGACACAGAAGGGGAGGAGGCTGCAGGGAGCGGGGGCCGAAAGCCACAAAAGATCATTTTTATCTGAAATATTCCTGAGACGTGGAGGTCTATGTTTCCTCATTCTCACACGCTAACCCAGCCGGCCAGTGATTTCTGAATCGTTATATTGTGCTGGCTTCTCAGAGACAGGGTTTTAAAGTATGTCACCGAGTTTTAAAATCAGACAAGGGTCCTGGCTTTGGGAGCTGCAGCTCTGTTTACATTTCATTGTTTCCTACGTGACTCCCTGTCATGGAGAGAGGGAGAGGGACAGAGAGAGGGGGAGAAGAGTTAGTTGCCTGTTAGCTTTCATATAAATCACAAATACTTCATTTTTCCCTATGTCCTTGGAAATTAGTCAAACTTAACCCCCCGCCCCCGCTTTTAGGGTGTCTTCTATATGGTCAATGGGAGGGCCCATGTCTGCTCAGCAGCAATGAGAACCAAGGCCGATCGATGGAAACACACACACAGGCCTCTGCCCTGGCCGGGCTCATCCAGCTCTCAAGTTCCAGGTTTACACGGCAAGTCTAAATAATATTCAAAATGATGAATGGCACCCTCAGCCCCGCACCCTTCATCCATCTTTTTTTAAGAAACATCCATCTTCAATAACGCATGTTTGAGTCATGTGGAGCCAGGAGCCCTGAGATTCATTTACACCCCCTCACCAGCCCGGGGGGCTTGAATGATACCTGTCACCCCTGGGTTTCTTTTTGTTGTGTGTGTTTTTTATTTGTGTGTGTGTGTGTGGGGGGGGGGGTGGCTGTGGTTTTTTTTTTTCATTGACTACTAAAGGGGAAAAATAAGGGGAGAGAGGAAAGGAATGGGGGGGGGGGGCTCCACAAAAGCATCCAAGGCTGCACAGTGCGGTTGAACAGATAATGTGGAAGAACATAACCTCTTCCTTGCCTCTGCCAATCAAGGCCCCCGGCTACACACCTGACAGCATGGCAGGCTGGCCTGTCCTCGCCCTGCCCGTCCTCGCTCTCTCCCCCTCGCCCTCTCCCCTTCGCCCTCTCCCAGTCAGCAGTGCTCTTCCTGCAGAACTGTGCGGGGAGGAGACAGTGTGCAGCGGGCTCCCTCCCTCCCCGTTGTCTGGCTGGGGCCCATATGATAAATGACATATGTCATTCTGTCAGGAGGGAAGGGTGGGTCAGTGATGTATGACTCCGCTGAAAAGGAAATCGACTGTTTGGCACGGTGTAGCTCTTCCCCACCAGGATCTGCTCACAACTCTGAAATGAATTCTGCACCGTTCCCAGTGCATACTTAGGGCAGGCTGATGGGAGGCCTGGGGAACCACACTTCATCCTCCCTGCCCTTCCCTCGGCAACGCGGAAAAAAGGTTCTGCCACTGGGTACCTGCAAAAGGCCACGCGGTGTCAGAGTCTCCAGCAATCACACACCACGGGTTATTAAAAACGGGACTTGGGAAAAAAATTAAGTGGAGTAAGGTTAGTCCTTTTATTTATTTATTTTTTAATGGCAAAGGGCTGACACAAAAGCAAGATAAAAATTAGCATGTTTGAAGTAATCATCCCGCAGCTTGACATCTGCATAGTAAATTTTAAAGGAAAAAATGTGTCAGACAGCCACGAGCGGCTCCCCTCCCCCTTTCATTAGCTCACTGCCAGGGTGGCACCGCTGAACCTCATTATGGCGGGAGGATTTATGGAGCTGAACCCAATGGCAAAGAAAAGGCATCTGTCAATAATTGTAGGGAGCTGCACTCACAGCTTTGAAATCTCATTAAGTATGCAGTTATCAGGCATAAAGATCAAAAACATTACTCAACTCCGACAGAATCTTATGCAGGAACATTAATTAGCAACAGGCCTACAGTACAAAAAAAAAAAAAAAGACTACAGACTTCCTCTCACACCTGCCCAACCCACAAACCTAAAGCAACACTCCCCCTCCCGCCCGAAAAAAAATAATTCCCAGCATCTGAGGCTGATCAAGAACATGAAACAAGAGAGACACACAGAAAGGAGAGGGAGGGAAGGGGTGGGCGGCCGCAGGGAGGGAGGGGAGAGGAGGGCGGGGACCTTCAGCTGAGAAAGGCTTGGCGGTGAGGAGAGAAAAGGAAGAAGCTGTCAAACTTGAGAAGGATGTCAGCGCTGGCCCTGATTACAGGGGCCTATGGAGTTCTCAGACCTTTTATCATCCTCGCCATCAAAACCCGCCAGGGAGACATCCAGGACAGCTGGTGGCTGCCTGCTGCAGCCCAGGCCCAGGGCCCAACAGGAACCCTGGGGTTGGCCCTGCTCACCTGGCAGGCAAGGAGCCCAGGCCCAGCATCCAGGAGGCAGGCCTGCCGGGCCCTTGCAGCATGCCCTATCCTCCGGGCCTGCTCTGCCCCTGGGGGTCTGGTCCACGGAAGCCATGGCCAGAGCCCGCTCCAAGGGCCTGGGAGTTGCCACGGTCACTGTCCACTTCATCACCATCTTCAAACACCTTCTCTTCCTCCAAAGAGCCCATGGCAACCCCCTCTCATGCACCTATTTTCTCCTAATTTATTTCTGTGTGTGACTGATTTATATACTTTGTCATTAAAAATACACTGAAAATTAAAATAAAATAAAATAAAATAAAATAAAATAAAAATGTGCAGAATTCACATCCAAGCTATCAGGCCAGTTCTGGGTCATGGAACCTCATGACCTTTGTCGCACGAGGGACAGGGCATAGCTGACACGGGCATCTCACAGATCTCCATGCTCCCCTGACTCCACGCTATCTGGGGAGAAGCTAAAGGACACGTTTCCTCTCCCCTACACCCTCCATGTTCTGTAGGCTGCACTGGCAAAGGACCGTTCACACATGTTTGGAAACATTCCACAAGGACTGTGTGACTGGGGTCTCAGGCCAACTCCTCTCATGGCCCAGGGTGTGGCCTGGATCGGGCCTGCGGGAGGATCCTGGGAGGGCGGGGGGGGTCTCAAATATCACGCAGGTTTCTAACAAGCAACACCAGCCAACTCCCTGACAGGTCGTGCAACAGGCTCCCCCACGGAAGGTGTAGAATAATGACGGCCACAAAGCATATACTCGGTGCTCATTGCCCTTACTGCACTGCTACAGAAGGGTGGCTTTCTCTGCTTCCCCAGAAGCACATGCTGGTGTGCTCTGTCACACACACACACACACACACACACACACACACACACACACACACACACACACACACACACACTCTTCCATAACCCACACCAGGGCCTGCAACCTCCCCTCCTATACCACACTCTACCTCATGCCCATTTCTGAAGTGTTTACCTCTCCCCTCTACAGAAGATAATGGGCTACCCTTTTCCTAATGAGCCACGTCCTTAAGGAAAAGGTCATTAAGATTCCTAGGCAGCCAGCTTGGAGATCCCTCTAAGTCAAGGCCCATCCTTCCGAATGAATGACTCTCCTTTGGAATATCAATGAACAGGGCTCCAGTGAATTGTCACCTGTGACCAGAACTAGTGAAGAACACTTGTCTCTGAACCAGGCTTGACGAGAGGATGTAGCAGTAGTGCTACAATAAGGTGTTTATATTTCTTACATGCTTACCATATTACCTTTATTATGTGTAACATCAAAGTGATTATAGCAATTACATCTAACAGAATTAATTACAGAACTTCCCATCATCCCAGGATACATAATGCATCAGAGGTAAGCCAAAGAGAGAAAGCATCCTGATTGCAAGCCATTGTTGGTCTGTGTGTTCCCAGCAGCAATGCCAAGCCAGCAGCAGCTTGCAGGAAGAACAGGGAATGGAACCTGAGGGGTTAGCAGGAAATGAGGTGTATTTTCTTTAAATGAAATAACACTTTTGCCTAATAATATGTTGGCACTGTTGGACATATAAAATCAATTTAATTTTTAAGTGTACATCTTTAAAAGGGGCTGGATAATCCACACAGCCACTGTTACTACATAAAGGAGAAAGCACATGGGTGAAAGACTTACAAGTCTTTACGTATGCAAAATAAATTCACTCAAGACTTCATTAATATTAATTTAAATTCAAAACCCATTTACATTAAATTGTTCATTAAAAATTGCCTATTTTATGCAACATGCATTTCTCAAAGAACTCGGAGGCAACTGAACACATAGGACTAGATTTAATGATGGGGATGGAAAATCAAAAGTAAATGAATTTGAGTCACTTCACATATATTACCAAACAGCCCTTTGCTCTCCATTAAGGATGTTCCGATTTGGGGAACAAACAAGCATTCAGAGTAGTTTGCTTTCCACTACCAGCAACTGGAGAGCATGGCCTCTGGCCTGCCCCGACAGGGAGAAAACGCGCCATCTGTGGGATGGAGAGAAGCCCATCCAAGGCCGGGCGTGGAGGAAGCAGGCTCCACCTCAGAGTCCCAGCTGGGCCACAGGGCACGGGAGGTAGGCCTGCCTTTTAATAAGGAACCTTAGGTAGCATTTGCCAGTGCCCATCTCGGTCTAGAATTAACAGTTCCTCTGGCCCCTTCACTCTGCCCCCTGCAGCCCTTTATTCCCAAAGCCAGGGGCCAGGGCTACGATGACAAGAAGCTGGTAAGCGCCTTGCTTTGGTGCATCCCCCTCGAAGACAGTCTGAACTTACCCTGTTTCCCCAACAGCTGTTCTGGATGAAGAAAACACAGTCATAATTAATAACATGTGTCCTGACAGTATGAATTAATAATTTACCATTAAGCCCAAACAAATTTAAAATACCCTTTAAGAGCATCCCCTTTGCACATCTGAGAAAATAAGGTCAGAACATGGTTGAAGAGCCCAGGTAACATGACCTTGAGAGAAATGCTTTTCCCCCCTCAATACATCTTGTGGCTGCGCTTGTTGAAATACTAAAATAATCTACAGGATTGAAAGTACTTAAACCAAAGAATCTAAGCGCTGATCAAATCAAGTGTATGTGCTCGAAATGTCTTCTTTTTAAAATGGGGTTTATAATATTCAGTATTTGGTCAAGGACACTATGCAATCTTCCTCGTCAAGACTCCTAACCTGGAGCATGACAGGCCACTGGTCACAAGCAGAGATGGTCTATCACGTCTAAGAATGCACAGCATTATTCTAGTCACAAACAGTAGCCTGAATGTGTACGTGTTTAACATAAATGTTTACAAATGTTTAAAACAATTAGAGAAAGCTACCAAGTCTATATATCCATTCCTCACAATTCAGGTAAAAATTCAATGAGGGGGAAAGAAAACATTCATAGCCATTGTTTAGTAGGATTTAAAAATTAATTTAATGACTAACTGCAAATACTGGAAACTAGAATTAATCTGTCTGGATTTTTTTAAAGGCTTACAGACATTTAAATGCATGTATCGGGACACTTTATCAACCTAACATAAAATTGTCATCTTATCTTATTATATGACTATTTTATGCATGTGTCAAAGAATTTAAAAATGACTGCCTGTCTATTGAGTCTAATTACAACTGCACATTATCTGTCTGGATGTACTAGTCCACATCATTGTTACCAAAAACAATATATTGTATTCACCTTGCGTTTCTAACTTCAGACACAGAAACCACCATTTGGAAGATAAGTAACACACACACACACACACACACACACACACACACGCACACACGTGCACACACAGGCATGCGCGCGCGCGCACACACACACACACAAACACACACACAAGCACGCACACCTGAGCGAGTGTGGGGAAGTGACACCATGTCCTGTGCCGTGCTGTTTGCCTCCATGGCTGAGGGGTGATGCTACCGAGTGTTACAAAATGGCTTAAGGAAAGCCCGGCTGTTAACTACACTAACACAGATGGGGAGACACACACCCTACTTTCTTTTTAACTGCAAGACCAAAGCTATTTTTACAGTTTGTCCAGTGACAGGCAGGAATAAAAATGGGCTGGCAGGAGAGCCGCCCAGACTGCGCGCAAGGACTTGACCTGCTCCCGGTGCTGGATTAAACATGGCTGTTGTGCACCAGGGCAGGGACTCCTGTCCTCCCCCTGCTCCCGCCTGCGTCTGAAGCCCTGGCTTCCTCACGACACAGACACGCGTGGCAGGGAAAGCACGCCACAAGGGGCCGGCACTCTGCCGCAGGGACTGGTCCTTCTCCTCCCGGACCCCGAAGGGAAGGATGGGAGGAAGGGTTTTGTTCTGGGGTCTCACCTGGGTTTCCTGGCCCTGAGCAGTCACCTCTCATTCTCATCACTTTGCAAAACCATCTTTAGTAAAAAGAGGAAAAATGCAGACTTGTGAGGCAATTTCGGGAGTAACTGCTGATACATCAGTTATTGACTGTCTCGCTGCCGTTTATGAGCGCGCTCAAGGCAAAACTGAGAACAAAATGACAACATCAACCGCTCGCAATCAAGTGTGGCCCTGGAGAGCACTGAAGCCCTAACTGACAGTTGTCAGGATAATGGGGGCCCAGCAGCCGATTCTGGAAGATTCTCTCCCTTGTGTGATGTCCAGGGAATATCCTTGCCTCCTGCCCTCTTTGTTTTCTCCATCTTCTTGATTTTCCTTTTTAAAATCTGTGCTGCTCCTCCCACTGTGTAGGAAGGGGATCACAGAGCACCCAGAGCAGTCATTCTGTCGCCTTGCCACAGGGTACAACACCTGTCCACAGAGAAACATGTGGCCCGTTTGCAGGAAGTGCGTTCCCAAGGCCGAAACACAGTGCCCCGATGCTCCGGAGCCACCAGGAGAGAAGAGAAACGCTGTTCTCAGAGCTGCCCGGCAGGTACGTGGACAAGACTTAGGAAGGCGAGGGTGGTGGCACTGGCACCGCATGCCCTGTCTGCTGGCGGCGTGAGCCCTGTGCCTGCCACCACAGCCGTCCTGCTGTCCTAGCAGGCTCTGAGGGTCCAAACACTGTTCTAAACATCAAGATGCTTAAGGCTCACCCTGGGAATATGACCACCTGGGAGCCCCGAGGAAGACTCTTCTTTCCCAACAAATAAGACACCCAAGGTCAGTGGCAAGTTGTTGTTCACTGAGGATTTTTTTGAAAGTTTAGATAATGACTTTTTATGATTTTACATTTTCTCCAGAAAATGAATATGAACGGATCAAATGTTATCTGCTAATAAAGTGTTGCTCTAAATGTTTTCCTGATATTTAAAAAACAACAACAACATGTTTAAAAGCAAACATCAGGAGAGAGTGAGACTTGAGCAAGGAATAATGTCTGCCCGAAGGACAGGCCTCCCTCGCCCATTCCTCTGAGTCCTCTGTCCAGCACAAGAGTGCGGCCCTTTGCAACTGCACACCCGGAGAAAGGCCGCTCCTGCCGGGTTTCTCTCCAGCAGGTGAAGAAATCTCTCTCTCCTTTTGAGAAGAGACACTCAGCCATGCATAATTTCTATCAAGAAAAAAATTCTAAAGTGCAGAAATCTGTCTTTTCAGGGATTCCTGGAGCCTGCTTCCGCTTTGCAGCGAGGAGGGCTCCATTTGGCCCAGAGAGAAAGCCCCGCACCTGTGCGCCGTGCCTTCACGCTCTGCCCGGCTCTCAGGCCTTTGTGGTTGTTATTCTACCCCAGACCATTAAAAGGGCCCTAATTCCTGTGACATGATTATCCAGGTACCAAAGCCCATTTGTCACCTGCAGCAGAAAATTGAGTTAATGCACAACTAAAGGCAGCCAGGACTGTGTAATATCAACCTGATTACATCAAACTAGCTGCAAACCTAATTCTGCTGGATGACACTGCGTCGGGCCTGTCATCTCCAATCATTAAAGCTGTCAGAAATCCATCAGGTTTACAGCTAATTAGGTGAACACTAATGAAGCTGGCAAAACAACTTTTCTTTTTTTATGGCTGAGCGGACCTTTCACTTTGGAGGGGAAATTCTCGGGGATCCTCAAGGTTGCTGGGGACTGGATTTTCAGTTACCAATCAACAGACCTCTTCCTTTTTCCCACTCTCTCTCTCTATCCGTACAAAGCAATCAATGTGTCGTCACTCCCAGGACGCCACAAAAGCAGGCATGAACCTTATAACTTGCAGCTGTGAGAACTAAAACAGGAGGAAGAAATGGGAAGTTTCTTGTCCATTTAAACAAACAAACAAAAACCCCAAAACTCTCACAGCTCACTTATTGGCCTGTGCATACTTATCGCCGGCCTAAATGTGGAGGTTTTTTTCCCCTCCTCTCTTCTTAAACAAGTCACCCTTCAGACATCCCCACCCCTCCTCCACACGTCCATTAGGCAGAGGCATTCTGATAACGTAAATCCAAAACCAGGGTATGGGAAAGAAAGAAAGCACTCACGCTGCCAACTTCTGATTGACCATTAAGCTATTGATGAATGTGCCTGTCAGGAGAGAGACAATTAAATCAAATATGAAACAAAGTCGTTTTGACGGGTCATTTTGATAGAGCAAAACCATTCTTCCATCTCCTATTAGTCGTGCAGTCAAGTTTTTACATAATGAGTGTTTCTTAAGTAACCTGAGAGTCCTGCCTGGCTTTTTAAAAGGCGCAAAAAAAATTAGTGAACAGGTTGCTTTAAAAATGTACATTTCTTTCTTGTGTAATATTTTTAGCAGAAAGTTATCAGATAAGAGTGTCAGATTGGCAAGGTGGGAGAGAAAGATGAACCAACCAAGAGAGAATTCTAAACCAAATGTAAGTTGGGATCACATATGGCTCATTTGACTGAGGCACACAGATACCTTAAAATGTGCATCCAAAGAGAAAAGAAAAAATTCCAGAGACTGGAAGAAGCCCAAGACACTCCTCCTGACGAACTCTGTGAAGGAATCCTCCAAACTTTGAGAGGCTATTTTGGGCAGACAAGCTCTGTCTTGAGCGTGGGATTCCACGGAGAAGGTGGTGTGGTCAAGGAGCATCGCGAGGAGATGACCGGAGAGGCAGCACCCTCCTGACACCGCGACTGGGTGTTCAAACTTTCTAAATTTGGGCAACACTGGGCACAGAGAACAAAACCTGAGTTACTCCCCACTGGCCCCCCCGAACCAAACCTATTTTATCCTATGGTTTTCTTAAGACACTAACAGGAAAGCACAGTTCTGGGAGAAGAAAGACTACCATCCCCACCACCCACCCACCCTGCCGCCCCTCTGTAAGGAGTTCAGAGAGCAGCCAGCTTGTGAGCTCCACGGGCAGCCGGCCGGCAGGAAGGACCGAGCCACGAGCATCACCCACCATTCCTACAGGCACAACACCTTCATCTACGAAGGCAACAGGAAATGTCTCGGCCCTTCTCTCTGCCCTCCCTTCTCTCACCAAAGGAAAAGGAGAAAACGAAAGAAAGAAACCCCCACTTAGCCTCCCGTCCGGCAGCCTCTGAACCTCAGCACATCTGAGTGTTACTCATCAAAATGCATCCCATCCATATGTGGTCCTCTCAGCAGTGGGTCCCAAATCCCAAAGTTGTACTGACAGGGCCCCAGTGACGTCACACAGCTTGGCCTCACCATTGCCAGTGATTTATTGATGTTTATTGGGAATGAATAGATCAAAGGCAGCAGCATGACAGGCAATCAATCAGTCATCAAATCAAGGGTGGCAAGGGGCCAGTACCCCTTCTTCCAAGCAACATGCCCCCAACTGACATTATTGCAAAATAATGTTATGTGTGTGGGTTTGGTTTGATTTTCAATGATGCTTTTTCTAGAAAAGATAAAAAGCTTAGTCTTAACAGGAGTTGACACTCCTGGCAAAAAAAAAAAAAAAAAAAGAAAGAAAGAAAGAAAGAAAGAAAGAAAGGAAAGGAAAGGAAAAAAAAGTACTCACA
This sequence comes from Ia io, assembly GCA_025583905.1. Lineage (NCBI taxonomy): Eukaryota > Metazoa > Chordata > Mammalia > Chiroptera > Vespertilionidae > Ia > Ia io. Next base: position 7,048,312 of record JAJQQW010000021.1, read on the forward strand.
CACATCCCAGAACTAAGTGCTAGGAGGCAGTGAAGGTGGGAGAGGAGTGTTAGGAAGCATGGGCTTGAGGGGAAACCAGCGGGGTAAATGCACGCCAGCACCTAACACTGACTTGACAGTCATCTGACAATACCCAGACTCTGTGCGCTCTGGTTTCCACCGCTGTGCCCGTTTGGGCCCAATAATGAAGACTCAATCGGGTTGGCAGTAAGGTGACCTGGCAGTCCCCAGCCCTCCAGCGGCAGGAGGATAGGAGAGGTGTCCCAGGGAACTCAGTGACCCCGCCTGCCCCCACAAACAGACACAGTAGAGGCTCCTTCCCAACCCCTCTGCAGCCAGAGAGCTGAGGAGTCAGGAGCCACCGGCTCCAGGCGCCGATGACCTAAGTGGGTGCCAGCAGGGCGAGAGCAGAGCGCGGCGGGTGTCCGGAGGGCGCCGGGTCCGGGAGGTGGGCACAGCACACAGAGAGGGAGCAGCCAGGAGCTTGTGCCCCGGCAGTCACTCTGCGCGGGCAGAGGCAGCGGGCGGGAGCGGGGCCAGCCGAGCGGAGTCGCCACTGGCTGGAGACCCGGGGAGCAGAGGAAGAGGAGGAGGAGAGGAGGAGAGGAAGCGGCTCGTACCTGCTGCGCGCCGGGGCGCCTGCTGCTTCCTCCTCGGCATGATGCTCCTCCGGCGACTGCCACCGCCGCCGCACCGCCGCTGCCGGGCTGAGGAGCAGGAGGGAGGGGCGGCGGGCCCGCGGGGGGGCCAGGCGGGCTGGCTCTCAGCCTCCCCCCCAGAGAGCGGCCGCCCGCAGGATGCTGCTGCGCCCAGGCTCTCGGTGTCCCCCCCTCTCTGCGCTCCACCGCGATCCCGAACGTGCGGAGGGAAGGAGGAGGGCGGGCGCGGGAGGCTCGGGAGGGAGGAGCACAGGGGGGTGGGGAGGGAGGACCGCGCTGCCGGCGGAATGGGAAGTTTGACAAATCGCTCCAGAGGCCAAAGGAGGAGGGGGCGGGGAGGAGCGGCGGCCCTGCCCCCCTTCTTGCCCGGTCCCCAGACGAGGTGCGCGGGTTCGGGACCGGGGGCCGGGAGAGGGGGAAAGCAGGCTCCCGGTAGGCGGAGGAGCGCGGGAGCCCCCTGAGCCAGCCGCGCCCTGGCCCCCGCCCCCGGGCAGGGGGTCAAGGCCAGGGGGGCGCGCCTTCGCCGCCGCCTCGGCCGCGGCCGCGGCCCGGGCTCCGCGGTCCAGTCTTCGGCCCGCGGCGCGACTGGAGCGGCGGCTTCGGCAACAGGCAAGCTTAAAGGAAAAGGATATGATCGTGTCACTCGCCGCCCGCGGGGGCGCCGCGCCCCCGCACCCAGCCCGGGGCTCTCCAGGACCCCCGCCCAGTCTGAGGAGGGTTTGCCTCCCCTCCGCCTCCGCCCTGAGCGCGCCAGCAGGGGCGCGGCGCCGGCCCACCGAGTCGTCCCAGGGCGCACGCTCCCGCCCGACCCCTCGCCACCCGGCCTTGTCCCATGGCCACCCCCTCCTCCCCGCCCAGGCCGCACTGCTCTCCACCCGCCGAGCCCAGAACCCCCAGGTCCGTCCGGGTTTGGGCCCGCGCCCCTCTGGGATGCCAAGGCCACGGGCAGGCGGGCCCGGCCCTCGAGGGAGGAGGCAGCCGCGGGCTGGAGCGGGTGGGGGTGGCTCTAAGGGCCCGCGCCACCCGGCTCCTCCCCCGGGACTCACCGCGGCCACTTTCCCCAATTTCTTTCCTGGGCAAACTTTCTCGGGCCTGTCCCGGGGGTCGCAGTGGGAGGGGTGCCTGTAAGTTTCTTCTCCAGACTGGGAAGATCGAGGTCTCCTCGCCCTCTGAGCAGCTGGAGGCGCTCCCCACCCTGGGGCGCCGGCGATCTCAGGGCAGGACGGGGGCGGGGTAAGGCACTCGGGCTCCCAGACCCTCCTCCCCTGCCCCCGGGCGCCCAGGAGTGGGGGGGCCACGGCACCCAGCCCGGCCTGCCTGCGGTTCTGAACGAAAGAAATTGATTATTGATTGGACGATCGGGGTCGCCTGGGCCCCGCGCGAACTGGCCGGGCCCACAGGCCCCCGTGGAAGAGCTGGCAGCGCTGCGGTGGCGGCGGGGAAGCACGGGCTCACTTACGGGCGGCCGCGAAGGTGCAGGTGGGCCACGGCTCCCCGGGACGATGCCCGATGCCCGGGCGGCGGAGGCTGCAGAGTGGGAGCCTGAGCCCGAGCGGTGCATCGATGCGCTGCGGGCTCGATTGCGTCTCCCTGGGCAGCTCGCGGGCCGGGAACGGGGCGGCCGCGGCGGGGCCAGCTCCGGGCTCTGCTGGGCGGCGTGGGCCAGGCGCGGAATCGGCCGCACCCTGGGTCCCCAGGATGCTGCTGCTCCCGGGAGCGCGGGCTGGTGCTGCGGGACTTCCCTGGGCCCGTGCCTGGCAGTGCGGGAGGGCCCGCGCCCGCGCCCTGGGACTGGCCGCGGAGTGCCCGGGGCTGGGAGCCTGGCCTCTTCCTTCCTCTCTTCCTTTCCCACTCCCCCCTGACGTTTCTATTTTCGTCTCTTCTCCCCTCTTCTCCTGCCCCCTGTCCTCCTCATGTTCCCTTTGTGGTTGTTTTCTCAAGTTACTTTTCAAAGTTCACCGGCTGCTTTCTTCCCTTTAGACCCGGAGATGTGCGATCCCACCCGGACGGTGAGCGCACCCGGTCCCCGCTGGCTCAGCCCAGACCCTCCCCGCGCGGAGGTGCCCGGTCCTCCGGCCACAGTGCTGCCTCTGCCCTGGCGCAGCAGCGCGCGGCGTGCGGGGCGCGCGGCCGGCGGTGGTGGGGAGCAGCGGCAGGCGGCGGCCCAGAGCTGGCCTTGCGGGACGGGCTGGGAGCTGGGGGCTGGCACGGGAGCAGTGGGCACCTCAGAGGCCGGAGCCCCTGACCCTCCAGGCCGGAGACGCGGCCGTGGGGCATGAAACGCTTCTCTCGAACGTGGAAACGGTGAGTTGGCAGACGCCGCCCGCGGCCTCCCGGGTCTGGTCGCGCCGCCGGGCGCCTCTCCCCCGGCGGAGGGTAAGCCCCGTCCTGGTCAGCTGCTCCCGCCCGGCTCCCCCCATTCCGGGAGCGCCCACTTGGGCGCGCCGGGCGACTCGCACGGAAGGTAGAGTTTCGCCCAGCTTCGCGCTGCCACCTCCTCCTTTCCTTCCCGAGCTGCTCTCCAAACCCGTTTCCTTCCGCCCCCTCCCCCTGCGGCAGCGGCCTGAGCTCCGGTCTGGGTGCCGCCCGCAGCCAAGGCGGGATCCGGTCTCGCCTTCCCACGGAGGCGCTGCGCGATCCGCCCTAACATCTGTCTGTCCGACCATGTGGGCATCCGTCAGTGTCAGTGAGCCGCACACCGCAGCCACAGCCCGTCACGCACAACGCGGGCTCTGCTGCGTGCACCGCGCTGCCTAGCCTTGCCCGCTTGGAACAGCCTGAAACCCACGTCTCTAAGGTGCCCTTTTAGCCACAGCACTCCCTTCCATATCGGGACCCCCAAACGTGCTTAGTTTTGCAAACCATTCTAGGGATGGGGCAGATGAGGGGACTATGCCATCGTAGCCCTGCTCGCACCTCTCCACGTTCTTGGTCCTTTCTGTGGGCTGGGTGTGGCGCAGGAGAGAAGGAAGGCAGGAAGCTCCCCAAACCCGCACCAAGCACAGGATAAACCTGAGGCTCCCTGAATGCAGGGGCTCGAACTCCCGGAAGCTGGGATGCTGGACCAAGCCCGGGACTGTGGGAGCCACCAGGCAGGTCTCAGCCAGAAAGTCTCCAGCTAAAACTTTGCCAAGCCATGCCAGGCTGCTGATGAGGAGTAGGGGGAAGCGATGCCAGTGAGAATCCTAGGCTCCATTTAGAGATGGCAGGACCTTTGTAATTCGCAGATTATTCCGGGGAGAGAGGGCAGGGCCAGGTATTGGAGTTCCCAGCGTGGTTCCAGGAGTGCCGCCGGCTGTGGCTGCAGTACCTGCCTTTCCCTGTTGCTGCACCTCCCCAGCCCCTCCTCCTCCCCGGCACTGTCCCCAGGACAAACATCTTCACATTTGTCCGGGACCAGTCTGGCCAGGCCAAGGGGCCTTTCCAGTCCTCCTCCTAAGGCCATCGGGGGAAGGCACACGCAGGACCTCGGACATCTGTGGGCGCTGTTCCGGGCACCTCACCTAACTTATTCCTACTGTAAACATTTTGGTCCTGGGGGCTGGTGAGTTCTGCCCCTCAGAGGTGACGCAACTACGCCAGTGGGTTAATACCTGTCCTCTCTGAGTTCCGAGATTGGAGCATTAGAAGGGGTACGGGAAGGGCTTTTAGGAAGGTGCCACGGAGGTCTTTGCGGTCCCAAGGAGATTGGAGACCCCACTGCAGCACCAACTGGGCTCCTTCCCGCTTCCCAAGGGCGGGCTGTGCGCACCACACCCCTTGCTTCTGGGAGGGCCAGTTCCCCAGGAGATGCCTTAGAGCCCCGTGCTTGCCCCCTGGGGAGGGCCGAACCTGAGGAAGGCCAGCAGCTGCGGTGCAGCATGTGCACCTGCTCACTGCTGAGCCCGAGAGTCAGGCACCAAGTACCCCAGGCCAGTGAGATGCTCCCACTTCAGGGAGGTGCCATGTTCCTGGGAATGGTTTCTAAACCCCCAGAATAAAGGGAACGAAGGGCGGAAAGGGGGGCTGAGGGGTAGCGGAGGGACACAAGGAACTGCCCGTGGCAAATGCCTGTAGAGGCTTGCACTGCGACCAGGTCGCTCCCCTCCCCCATCTGGGTGGTAATGTTTAGAGCCCAGAAAATTCCCAGGGCCGTGAAGATAATTCCTGACCCCCAAGATTGCACCTCCAGCCCAGTGGAACCCCACCTCCTCCATGGCAGGGCACTGAGCGCCATTCAGCACAAATGTTTCCAAATGCCACTTCTTCCTGCCAGGGGCTCAAGCCCCATGCCAGCATTCTGAGCTCTAGGAGCCAGGCGCTGCCCAATGCCCTGGCTGACTGGGGGGAGTGCCTGCCCCACCCAGAAAAGATCAGAAGGGGTCGGGGAGCCAAAGGCAGGCAGGCAGGCAGGCAGGCGGGCTCTGCTGGTGTGAAGTGCAGGGTGGGGTCTGATGGCAGCCTGCCTGCTGGAGTCCAGAATCTGCCCAGAGGAGCAGCCAGGCCACCAGCTGGAGGCAGGCCAGGTTGGGTTCAAGGTAGGACTGAGGGCAGTAGGTGACAGCCCGCCTGACCCAGAGAATGGTGTGCTGACTTGGAGTGGCACAAGGGAAAGACCAGGAAAGAAGCCTGCTGGGAGCTGCGGCTCTAGGACCTAGGGCAAGTAGCCAGGCTAGACAGAGTACCGGAATCTAGGGGTCTAAGTCCATACCTTGGAGAAGGGTTCTCTGTGCTCTGAGGGAAGCACAGGCCACCTTGAAGGGCAGGGCATGCTGAGTAGTCCTCTTGGGGAGCCTGCACCCATTTCAAGGTGGGCCTTTGGGGAGCAGAGAGTCCGTAGGCCAAGTGCTCTCCTGCCTGCACCCACCTGGAATGCTGGCCTTGGGGTCTGCCCCTTCCACACTCCCCCTCACACCAAGGTCTGGGCTGGGAGGAGGAAGCGCCTGGCTCTGGGGAGTTGACTGCTGTCTGGGGTACACCTCAACTGGGAACTGGGCCCTGGACCTCTGCCTGACCCAGGCACTTAGGGTTTGAACCCCGGGACCAAGCCTTGCCAGACAATAAACTGGTTGTTAAAAATGCATTTACACAGCAGGGAAGTTTGTTTCTCTTTTACTGGTACTTTTGTTTCAAAGAACCAGATATTTTGTCTGTAAATTCTCTCAAGAACTTTTACAGCTTGAGGTGAAATAAACCTTAGAAAACCAAGCCACACAGAATGCCCCTTCTGTAGGGCCTGGGGGAGCTGCATGTGGAGTGCAGGGATGTGAGCTGGGGGCAGGGCAATCTTCCTAGGGTGGCAGGGACTACTCTGGGCCCTAGGTCAAGAATTGCTGTTGGGAGATAAATAAAGAAATAACAAATAAAAGAATTGCTATTGGGGGTGAAAGTGCCTCCCCACTCCCCCAACACGGGGCACATAGGCTTCCAACCCTTCTCCTCCCCTCCAGCAGTGTCCTACTTTGTCAATTTCCTGTCGTTCAGGGCACAGAGGGTGATCAAACTTTGCCAACAAGCTCACTGCACACCGGCCATCTCCATCAGAACCACTGGAGAAAGAAAAAAAAAAGCAATCCTCTGGGCCTGCCTAGCTGAGCTGGGTATGACTGAACAGAGAACTCTGGATGGAAGCTGACCAGGTCAAGGTCCCTTAGAAGCCGGGGCCATAGGTCCCCTCCTCCATGCCTCATTTTTTTCTGACTCAGAATTTCCAAGCAGTTATTAACCTCTTAAAAGAAAAACAATACACCTATCAGGGAGGGAGGGAGGGAGGAGGAGAGAGGAGGGAGGAGGAAGGGACCTGGGGATTCCAAGGGAACTCCTCAGCCTCTACACTCACCTCCCAGGCCAGTTGCCAGTTTCCCTCCCCACCCCCACGATTTCCTGTACTCTCACTCCCACACCTTCAGATTTGGGGAGCCCAGTTTAGTCTCCACCCTTCTTTCTTCAATAATTATCTTTCAAACTCAATCATTTACCCAACTTTCAAAAAAACTCTGAAGGAAACGCAAGGTTACATAAAGAGAATGAAAGTCTTTGTGTTCCGTCTAAGGAGCACCGTGTGCCTCGGGTCCATCTTGGAGAGCGCAGTTAGGGGCACTGGGCTTTGTCAAGTCCCGTGCGTCCACTTGAGCTTCAGGTTATTTCCTGAGTCACTTGCAGCAGCAAGGTGCGTGTTTCTTGACTCTGAGTGAGATGGATTTTTGGAAACCACTGGGGCAGAGCTTTAAAAAAAAATACTCCAAACCCAAAACTACCTGAGATAGCTGCAGCTGCGGGGCTTGCCGGCTGGCAGCACTGGAAGCAGGGGTGCCAGTCCTTCCTGGGCAGAACAAGAGCTGCCAGGACCAGCCGGTACTGAGCTGGTGTGTGGGGCAGCCCGATGCCAGGCTGAGCGCGCTTCTCTACCACTAGGACCTGGAGGAGGAGTCCGCCCAGAGCGACAGCAGCTCTGAGCACAGGTGGGCTCAGTAATAGCCAGGGTTCACAGGACCAGGGAGAGTGGCTTCTGTGTCCTCCCCAGTCACTACACGGCGCAGTCTTGTGTTGGTCCCTCCGTCTCCAGCAGCAAGGAGCGCGCCGCTCTCAGTGGGTGCGAGAGGGACACGGTTGAGAACTCGTTCTTCCTCTGGTTCTGTCACCTGTGCTTCCAGGCTGGGAGAGTCGAGTTCCTGGGGACGTGGTGGTCAGGGGGTCATATTCCTGTATGCAGACAGCATCTGATCTCGGGGCTTAGATAATTTCCAGGTTTTCCTCCTCAGCACAGCTCCGAATCGTCCTTCTCCCCTAGTCTTTCTACCACTTCTTTTCTCCCTTCCTTCCTCCTCCTCTCTTTCTGGTGTTTTCTATCAGTCCCTCTTGGACCCCCACACGAATTTACAAAGGGTTTTCACTTCAGGTCCACCAAGTACTCACCTGGACCCTGAGAGAAAGAGTAGTTTTAGTTGCTGCCTCTTTTTAGGTGTGGGGAGGGGGTCAGAAACCAAGGTGGACATTTGGTTTAAAATAGAAGAACGTGTTAAGAAGTCTCAAAGCTGTCAATACCCTTTAAGTGGCTGGTGATGCAGTGCCTGGAGTTGCAGTGGTGGCATTGCTAAATGACTCTAATGCCCAAAGAAAATATTACAAATGCTGGTGTCTCGGCCACCAATCGGGCGCCGCTCTCCGCGAGGGCGCCGGCTCCTCTCTGGCGCGAGGGCACCCACATTTGCATGATAAATTGACCAGACTAGCAGTAGCCAATGAAATATTAAAATTAGTCCGCCTGGTAGGGGTGGAGTCCCTGGGGCTCCCCTGGGCCCGAGAGGGAGCTGGAGGTCCCACCTCCGTCAGCGCCCTCTAGAGGCGGGACCTCGGGGCCGCCGCTCCTCCCCCTCCCCACCGGGGAGGTGGGGCAGGGACACCTGGGCCTGGTGCTGCAGTCCGCCTGGGTGCCCTGCACTTGGAAGTGTGAGTGGATGGCAGAGGCAGGTGGTGACACCAAGGGAGGGTTTACGGAGAGCTCCATCTCTAACTCCCCTCCCTGGGTTCCTCTGTGACTTAACCCTCGACCATGACTGCCCTCCACAAAGCCCAGCACTACTGAAAATCTGGAGCAGGCCAACTCAGCCTGCCCTGATCATGGACTCTGCACCCAGGCAGGCCACCAACCAGGGTGCTGGGAGCTAGGACTAGGTTGGGGCGCCCCAGGGTCTGCGCCCGGCCGGGAGCTGCAGAGCTGGGTGAGGCTGAGGCAGCCTGGCCCCTGGAAGAGCCTAGGCAGGAGTGACGCTGGGCCTCAGCAAGCAGGACTCCTCCCCTGGAAAACACATCTGGAGAAAGTGCCCAGACCTCCTCCGGGCAGGAGTGTGCAAAGGTGTGCAAGGAGGGACATGTGTATGGCCCGCATCAGATCATAGAACCCAGCCAGGAGAGGTGTGGAAAAGAGTGCAGGTCACAAAGAAGCCATAGACTCTGGGAAGGTGCTGTCCTCCCCGGAAAGTGGGACTCGGGCACCAGGTGAGCTGGTCTCCTGGCCTTGCTCCTACCTGCAGCTCAGGACTCAGGGGGGACTTTTGCACAGGATACTGAGTTGGACTAATGGCCTCTTGTCTACTGACCCACAGAGATTTACAAAGGTTTGTAAAATCCCCCTCCCACCACCTGGTGTCAGGTACCTGGGGCCCCCTGGCCTTGCAGGCTTATTTGCAAGAACAGTTTTTAGAAGTGCGGCTGCCTTTCTCTACTCCAGGTGGTGAGCACTTTGTTCTTTCTCCATTTCAAAAGGAGTCAGATCCCAGTTAACAGCTGCCCCAGGGGGTGCTTGAGCCCCACCCCACCTCCCAGCCAGGAGGGTCTGCAGGGGGTGGTCAGGCTGCAGGCAGGTCTGAGTTCCAGCCCAGAGGGCCCACTAGCCACCTCTCAGTCAGCCCCCTGCAGGGGAGAACCTGGTAGGGAGAGGGGTCTCTCAGAGCTTGGCCCCAGGCTGGAAATACTCATAGAAAAAAAAATGGTGGGAAATGAATACAACTTGACAGAGTGAATTTTGATATTTGATCACCTTACAGATACTATCAGTACTTTCAAATATGTTGTCCATAGGGGAATTAATTCATAAGAAGGCTTTTGTATCATTTAAGGTTTTCCAGAATGTTCTGGCTGAAGTGAAGGAGCTCTGGTCTGGTCTTGCTGGGGATGCAGCTGGAAATTAGATGGTGACGGGTTAGGCCAGGTACATAGAACCCTGCTATTCTAGAGACTCTTCAATCTGGCCTGTGTGAGTGCCTGGGGACAGGGCTCCTCCAGGGAGAAGGCCCGCAGCTGGCAGCAGGGAGAGCCCTTGAAGGGAGCCCTGTATGGCAGGGAGGCAGCCCACCCACCTTCCTCCTACTCCTTCACCTGTTGGCTAGGAAAAATGAGACTTGAAAATGGGCCAGAGCATCCTCCAACAATTAACTTTCTCAAGGAGTCACTGCCACCTCCGAGGTCCAGAAACGAAAGCGCTCTCTCCTGAGGACGGTCCCATCTGGGCCATGTCCACAGTCAAGACGGGAAGACAGTAAAAGTGACAAAGTAGAGAGCAGGCGGCCCAGCCTCCACCCATCCAAGACAGTGCGTGCAACCAGTCCATTTCTGTCAGAGAGAAGTGCCCACCGGCAGGTCGCACAGCAGGGTCAAGCACACAGTGGGTCTGGTGGCTCTGCTGTGGACTTGCGCGTGGGCACACTGCAGGTGAGTGCGAGCTCTGCCCATGTGATGCAGGCCCAGCTGGTGGCCCATAACTCACTAAGGTTTCCCCTCTTTGAGCCTCACCTCCATCTCTGAAGTGGGGCAGTGCTCTCCGTCTTAAACATTGAGTAGGGACTCCAGGGGAAAACATTCTACCCACACTAGAGATGCCCTTTGAAACCTTTACTTCTTTGTGCTTCATGCTGGCGCTTTCAGGGTCAGCCCAGGGCCTGAGAGAGGGATGTGTGAGTAGCTGTGTGTTCTCAGGCAGGTCACTGTAGAGCCCACTTCCCAGGTAGCAGTGGGGCTCACCTGAAATGGTGGATGTTGGTGTTTTGGGGAGAAGCTTGATATGCAGTAGTTGTCTAATATGTTGTGTCCTCTCCCCCAGCCACAGGGTCAGACTCCTGAAGACAAAGGCTTATCGATGGGATGTGGGCGGATGTACCTGAGGGTGCAGGCAGGTGCTTGGAGCTGGGCAAAAAGATAGAGGTGAGTTGCTAAAGGTAGGGCAGGGCACAGGCCTCCTGACTTCCTGGGAAGAGTGGTCATTTGCAGGGCCAAAGGCATATTCCTCTAGGCCTTCCTGGGAGCTAATTAAAGGAAGGGGTACAGTGAAGAAGCTCCCTGATATTTCTATTTCTCCTGTTAGTAGAGACTGGAATTTGCACCATCCAGGTCAGATGGAAAATAGAAGCCTGGAAATCTGACACTCTCATTGATTTGCCCTCTTTGCCATCGTTACTTGCAAGAGGAAGAAATGTGACTTCAAAATTGCAATTAGGAGCCAGCCTGCTAAGGGCTCCTGTGCTAGTGCAGAGCCTGGCAAATCACAGGCCTGCCTGTCTGGCTCCTATGGAGGTGGGGCCGCCCAGGCTGCGCTGCAGGTGCTGCCTCCCCACAGGTGCCACCTGCACACCCTCCTTCCACACTTCCCTCACATTTTGGTTGGGTCTTTGAAAAGATGGCAATTTTCCCAATGTTTTAAAAGTATTAACTTCCTTTCAAATTTTCTTTAACCTTTAATGTTTGTAACTTGATGAAAAGGTCATTTTGCTCTGAGGATGCTACTCTTCCATAATTGTTCAGCTATCGGGGTGAATTCCATCCAAATCCTGAATTCTCTAATGGGACCCAAACCAACACACACACACACACACACACGCGCGCGCGCGCGCGCGCACATGCATATACACACATGTGCACACACAGGCACATGTGCACATATGCGATCTAGATTAATATTTTCTAATGTGCATCTATGTAAATACAAGGTGGGGCAAAAGTGGGTTTACAGTTGTTCTCATGGAAAGCAATACAATAGGCCTAGCCTGTTGCTCAGTGGTTAGAGCATCAGCCCACGGACTGAGGTTTGGGGGTTTGATTCCAGTTAAGGGCACATACCTCAGTTGCAGGCTTGATCCCTGCCCGAGTCAGGGTGGGTATGGGAGGCAACCAGTGTGTCTCTCTCACATCCATGTTTCTCTCTCTTTGTCTCTCCCCCTCCCTTTCACTCTCTCTAAAAAAAAAAAAAAATCAATGAAAAAAATATCCTCTGGTGAGAATAAACAAAAAAGAAAATAATAATACAATAACTAATAAATAATAGTACAAGAATAAATTGTGTATTCACAGCTGTAACCCTACTTTTGCCCGACCCTGTGTACAGTGATGTGTATGCATTGAGATATTTGTATCTCAGAGTATATATACATAATATACATATACTCACAGGGACCTGAATTGGCATCAATGTCTCTAGCATTCCTGACAGGAAAATATCTCTAAAACGTACTTTTCTGAATGATAAGGTTTGCTAACCATTTGATGATAATCATTTATGATGAGATGCACATGCCCCTGATTGCTTTAAAAGGGGTTCAGTCAATTCCTAATTGACCTCTTCACTGCTGTCCTTACAATAAATGGACCCAGAAGCCTAGGCGAGTTAGGACTTCCTCTCAGTCTTCTTAGAGCCTCAGCCTCTGAGCTTTGCTGAAGTTACATTCATATGTAAAATAGAGTTAATGGGCTCAGATAAAAGCTTTCTGGAGTTTTCTACAAGGTGACAGCCTGAGGTGCTTGCAGGGACCATGGTGTGTGTTTCCCTTCTGAGGCATGGGTGGTGATGTGCTGCCTCTCCCCTGGGCTGGCTGAGGTCCTAAGAGGAAGGTCTGGGGCCTGTGAGGAGCAGCTCAGGCACAGTGGGCCTCACTCACCTCTCATGTGATCTAAAGGGAATGAGTCCGCATAAGAGCTCTTGGTGACATTGACCCTCACAGCATACAACTTGTACTTAAACACGTGCCCTTTAACAGGCTATGGCTGGGATAATAAAGTGCACCAATGCTTGTGACTGTCTGATTGGTCTCCTTGGAGCCCGACGCAGGGCAGGGGCCCCCACCTGTGAGCTGGGGCAGGCTTGTCAGTCATGGTGGCTGTGCCTTTCGGAAATGAGTCGAGAGGTTCTGCGCTTGGTTTATGTCCCCCAAACCTTCTGTGCTTCCACTTCAGGCCCATTTCTGAGGCACCTTCACATTTCAACCGTCCTGAGAATATGTTTAATTAGAACTTGGCCATACAGCCCTTGAAAATAAAACAGAAGGGACCAGCTAATTATATTCCTCAGCATTCTGTGGCAAACATATATTTTTTAATAAAACACTTTTCTAACCAGAGTAATCCCTTAGGGTACAAATCCTCATTTATAAGATCTCCCAAAGGGAGTTAAGGAAAAGGTGCCTTATAAAGAAAAAAGACAAAGAGAGTAGGGATGTGTTTCCAAAGAGCTCATGAAAGATATACTTATTCTGAGGTTGATACAGATATCTTAAAGATGAAAAGCTTTGTTTCAAATGTCTTATAATTCTCTCCTGTATTTTTTTAATCCCCACCCAAGGATATTTTTTCTATTGATTTTTTTAGTGAGTGTGGAGGGAAGGGAGAAGGGCGGGGGGGGAGAGAGAGAGAGAGAGAGAGAAAGAGAGAGAGAGAGAGAGAGAGAGGGAGACATTGATGTGAGAGAGACAAAATGATTGGTTGCCTGCCTCACATACCCGCTCCGGGGTCAAGCCTGCAGCCAAGTTACATGCTCTTGACTAGAAATCAAAACCGAGACCCTTTGGCCCGTGGACCGGCCGACACTCCAACCACTGAGCCAAACTGGTCAGGGCTCTTTCCTGTATTTTCGATAATTTACATCTTCCCCCTTTTGATGACCACAAATACCCATGTTTTTCATTCTGCTGTTTCCCTTAAGCATAATATTTAAATGAACCAGTGATTCTCTGGAATGCCCCTCACCTCCTGCTGGTCCTCCCCTCCCCTGACTTTGTGACTCTCCCCATCAGGAGCCTGCCTGCCTGTGGGCTGCAGTGCAGAATGCAGTCCTGGGGGTGGGGGAGGGGGGCTTTCCTGACGTCTCTGCAGCCAGGAGAAGGTCCCTCTATGGAAGTGGTGGGGCATTTGCATTCATGAGGCTGATAGCCCCAGTGGATAAAAGCCATAAAAGTGATAGCTAATGTTTGCTGGGGGGAGGGGGGAGGGGGGGGGGGGGTCCCACCCTAGGCAACATCCTATGAAGTTTAAGTATCTCATTTAATCTAAAGGGGCACAGTTGAACCACAGCGGCTGACAACACTCAGGCCCAAAGCTTAGGAAACAAGATTAATTAGAGAAATAAAAGAAAGAGAGCACACTCCTCATCTGGGGTTTGGGGGCGTGCCTGGCACCTACTTCTCTCAGAACTGCTCCTCTCACATTACACTGACTGAGCCTGGCACAGAATCTGCCATATTATCATAATAAACTCTTTGGTAAACAGAGCATTTGATGGCTGCATAATATTTCACTGTATACGTGGAACAGTTGATGTTGTCATTCTTCTATTATTTAGATGTTTAGGTTATTTTCTGTTTTTCATTTATATTAAAGAATGCTACAAGTAATAACTTTTGTATAAAGAAATTTTTCATATTTCAGAATGGCATCCAAAACACAAAATTACCAGGTCAAAGAGACAGCCCTTAGTTTAACTCGGCAGTAAAGTACCTCGCACAGAACTGGCCACAGAACAGCCACAGCCTCAGGGGCTACATGGAGAGCATTAGTGTCTGCAAGGGCTCTCCTCAGGACAGCGCTGGGATAGGGCACAGCCACAGGCAAGCTACCTTTCACTGTAGCCACACGTTAAAGACAAAAGAAGAAATTACATTAAATCTAATAATATATTTTACTCAGCCAATTATACCCCCCAAAATCTCATTTCAACATGTAACCAATAGAAAGGTGGTCAATGGCATACTTTACATTCCGTATTCATGTGAACCTTTGACATCTGGTGTGTAGTTGACACAACACCTCAGTTCAGACCAGCCACATCCCTAGTGCTCAGTAGCCACAAGGCGGGTAACTGCTTCTGTACCAGCAGCGCACAGCGGACAGAGCACAGCGCAGGGCTAGAGCAGGATCTACCTGAGATACCTGCCCCTTGGCATGGCCCCCAACCCCTAATCCAGCTGGCCTTTCCTGCCTCCCTCACCCCAAGACTGGCCTTGGAAGTGGATCAGGCGTCAGGTGTGAAGTCACTTCCCTACCTGGGCATTTTAACCCCTTATCCTCCTTCCTAGCCTGCTGATAACAAATCGCAGCATCTCCTCCACCCCATTTGTTTTGGACTCATTCATTCAGAAAGATTTATTGAGCACTTCCTAGATGTTAAGCCCTGTGCCCGAGCCGAGGGATACAAGTGAACAAACAGACTTTCCTTGTGAATTAATTACAGAACTTGTCAGTGTTCTTAGGGCCTAGTGGGGAGACAGACTTTAATCAAATAATTGCACAAGTATGTAATTTCAAACTGTGATAAGTGCTATGAAGGAAATGTACATTTAAAAAATGTTAACCTGTGGGTCACGGCTTGAGTGGTCTGGCCCTGGAGGTGTTTAATAGAGGGTGTCCAGCTCCTGGCCAGGCTGTCTTGGTGAACATGGATGTAACAGATGAGAGCTGGATGAGAAGACCTCAAGGTCCCTTCTGGTCCCAGCATCCATCAGCTATGTTTGAAAAGTTTTGGGGATGACATCAGCTCACCCCATCTAGTGTAAACCTTCCTATGCCATCTAGTTGTATTTATCTTCTCCAAATATAGTTGAGGCCAGCAGGAACACAGACAGTAATGAGGAAGCAAAAAGCAATTCATCCATCCATCCATCCATCCATCCATCCATCCATCCATCCATTTATCCATTTACGCATCAGATCTTATGGAGTCATCTATGGGATGTCGGGCATTGCTCCGAACATTCGGAGAAGCAAGGCCAGCATTCTTTTTGGTTAGACTGTACCGCCAACTGGGTGCACTTTCCCAGAGAAGATAACAATTTCAAGAAGAGGAAAAATCAATGCTAATAGAACTCCTTTTCTGGTTCCGAACGGTATCACCCACAGTGGCTGATGCTTTGAGCCGGTGGCTGTGCTGGGGAGTGTGCGCCCTGGATGGACGCAATCTCATGAGCTCCTCAGACCCGGTGAAATCGATAAATGAGAGACAGCAATAAAGCCTGCTGGGTGGAGGGGCTGGATCCAGGGGCAAAGTGTATGAGTCCGTGTCTGCCCTGGACCAGGACAGGACCCTCCCTTCAGCCTGAAGCCCTGGGGATGGGGTAATTTCAGCTGCCGTTGATGGAACCTATGCATCACTGTCTTCCCACCAGCTCTCAAATTAGACTCTGATGTATAAAGTTAAACAAAAATGAGATAAAAATTGGCAGAGGTTGAAGAGGGTCAAAGTAGTCAAAACACAGGGTAGACTATTGCTCCTTCTGATTTATGTTATTCTGTGCACTTAGAAAAGATAAAATTACAAATCTCCCTGAGATGTTTTCATTGAGAATGAGGCCTCACTAATTTATTTTCAATAGACCCCCAGGTTTCTCGCCTGTGTGGCTGGTTCTGTAGCTAACAATAGGGAAGATGCTGCGGTTGGACCTCAAAAGTGGACTGAGATTATGGGGGAGCATTTGCAAACTTAGCATCCTTAGGTGGCAGCAGTTGTAGTGAGGCTCCTGTGGCACTTCTTATATCACAGACAGGGGTCTGTTCTGCCCATTTAATCATATGCCCCTAGGGGATGCAGCACACAGAACTTAACCCCCCCCCCCCACACACACACACACATAGCTCAGAAAACTGAGGCTTACAGAAACGGCGTGTCTCCCTGCCCGGTAAGTGCGGGACACAGACCTGAATAACACATAGGCCCCTCCTGCACCTGTCTGTGAGATAGAGACCCATCAAGTGAAGTAACTAAAAGTAAAGTATGATGAAGGGCGGTGGCTGTGAGGAAACGAAGCAGGCTGGAGGAAAAATGAGGTGGGGCTGGAGAGCCAATGGAGGGCACCCGGGGAGGCATGATCAGAGTTAGGTTCTTAAAAGCTCACAGGCAGGTGTGTGGAGAATTAACTTGGGGACAAGGCGAGACCAGGAGGCCAGTGAGTAGGCCAGGGTTGTGGGTCACCATGGGGTAAAGAGCCAAGCTCTGTGTGAAGTTGAGGCATCTGAAAGGGCCTCTGGCTTCTCCTCTGGTGCCCTTCCCACAGCACAGCACGGGCTGCAGCCAGACCAGACAGCCCTGTACCCACATCCAGAGAGGGGAGGAGAGACGGGCTGAGACGGCACCACCAGGAAGGGGGCATATGGAAAGGAGGGCACCCTGTCCAAGGGTGTGTGTGTGTGTGTGTGTGTGAGAGAGAGAGAGAGAGAGAGAGAGAGAGAGAGAGAGAGAGGGAGAGGGAGGGAGAGGGAGGGAGAGAGAGGGAGGGAGAGGGAGAGAGAGGGAGGGAGAGAGAGGGAGGGAGAGGGAGAGAGGCAGGGTGATGGGGGAGTGGGGAGAGAGCTCTGCTGTGATACACTTTACCATCTCTGGCCTTATTTTTTCCCCATTAATTGGAAAGTTCACTCCCAGCCTGACTACCTCCCTTCTTTCCTTAAGCCCCTATTCTGGCTTTGTCTCTGCTGCTCTATTGAAGCCAGACCCTCCAGGGCCCTCCCCACCTTCTTTGTGTCCAGCCCAGGCCGGAGTCAGAGCTGCTCCAGGTGAGATGGACTGGACAAACGAGTTTTCTGACAGAGTGGCATCTCAGTGGGTACCGGACACCCACCTGCCTGGCTGGCGCTCTGGGATGGATTTCTACACAGATGCCACTTCTGTGGGCAAAGGCCAGGATGAGGTTTGTGTGGATATGAAGAGCAGCCTTCGATCTGTGTCCTGATGTAGCCACAGCACTGCACAGCCCCCCTCCTGCTGCTGCGGCACAGCCCCGCCGCTTTCTGATAAGGTGCTGTGAGGTCTGGGCTAAGCTGGCAGAACAAGGAAGTCTTGGCCACCTTCTCTAAAGAATCATCCCCTCAAACAAACAAATGACAACGACGGCAAATAAATGAAGGAAGAATGACCAGCCGAAACACACTCCATTTCTATGAAACGAGCAGACAGCCATAACCTGACACTGCAAAGGATGGAAATGGATGGGAGAAAACTCAGAGACCTTTGCTGCTACATGTCAGCCTGCCAGGTGGAACCACAGAATAGCTCAGCAGACACCACACAAGGCGGGGTGGAGTCTCTTCGGGGACACGTGCCCCCGCCCCCACTGTAAGTCAGTGACTCCCGCCTCCATGCTTTTGGAGGATGACCCAGCGGAGGGCTACATTGGAAAGTAGGGGTACATTTCTGAGCATTAGAAAGTTCCCCCCTATTGTAACCAACGTGTATTTTCTTGTACCTTTTATTCGCTGATGAAGGTTAGAAAATGCAAACATGTCTACTGAGGGCGGCCAGGATAAGCAGTCCCCTCACACTGGTGGCGATGGCAAAGTCACCCCAGGACTGCAGCTGCCCCTGCCTCGCTGACACTCAGGTGCCACCAGAGCTGGTGCACAGCGTGCATATCTGAAGCAGCATTGGTTTCCATTCCTCTCGTCCTCAGGGTCCCTTCCTCTAGAGTGGGCTGTGCGAGCTCATTCAGCATGAAGCTCTCTTATCCACCATTTAGCAAATGCCTGTGGAGTCTTTCAAGCACTTTCTATCATAATAAAAATGTTTTAACTTATAACCTCAGAAAGAGATAGGCATGGGAGTCTTTATAAAGCACAGAAATCCAGATGAGCATAATTTGAAAGTAATTTGAATTGTAATGAGTATTTTTAATGTAAACAGGCAGGAAGAAAAACTTGCTGGGTTCTGGTGTAGTACACCCCCTTCCCCCCAGATGTGTCTTCTGGTGGAAATATTAGTGTCAAGGGAATTCAAGGTGGCGCAGTGGCATGAATGGGGAGACGGGTGTTTTCTGTGGCTACAGTTGGGGGTTTCAGCAGGAAAAGCAAGGCAACCAGTGTGCTCTGTGGTCAGGATCACTGCAGGGCTCACCCCTAAGGGGAATCCAGGGACAAGGTGTGGCCCGTTGAGAACAGTGGGAGGTTCGTACAAGGCCTCACAGAGAGAGGAGGCGGGAGGGTTCTTAGGGATAAGGAGACACAGATACCCCAAACATCAGGCGTCTGACACCACCATCCACCCAGCAACTGCACTCACGTCTCCCTAGTGAGTGAGTTCCTTTGTCCCGTCCTCTGTCCTCTGCACTCACACACATTCACTTGAAAGGCACTTTCTATCGTAACCATAGATGTAAGACCACAGTCACTTGCCTTGAATAATGTGAAAACAACACATTAAATGCTAGCTAGATACCTAGCTCGCCTAGAACTTGGAGCTTTAGGTCTGTTCCCTTTTTGTTGAAAAAGATGAGCAAAATGTGAGAAACCTGTTAAAGATGTCTAGGCATCAAACGGAGTCTTTGACCTTGATATAATCAGAAGGAGAGAGAGAGAGAATGAGTCAAAGCATGGCAAGCTTTTCAATGTGGTGTCCACTGTTACTGACGGGGTTGTCCAGGTGCTACCTCAAACCTTTCAAACCTTTTCAACTACCTGGGTCTATTGCTATGTACTCATGCCGATGGAGTCCCCTTTCCTCTTTAACAGATGGGGATGCTGAGAAGGCTGAGGACCCGGGAGGGTAAGAGCCCTCCTGCGGCCCCGCAGCCTCCATTCCTGGTCCACACTTCTCTTGCTGACCATCACTATGTGTGCCACGCGCCCACCAGCTCTGAAACACCTGCTGTGGGACAGAGTGTGCCAGGGTAGATCAGGGCAGGTGTTTACCTCTCCTAGGAGAAGGCACTATGAGGTGGCCTCTGCACAGGCCACAGGCCAGGCGCCTGTAGTGCTGGGCCGGCTGCCACGGGCCCCACAGCCCGTCCCTAACGCAAGCACATGCAGGTCAAAGCACAGTCCTTCCTGGCTCAGAGGTTGGTTTCTAGAGTGGCAGCTGGTTCCTCCAAACAAAAGGCTGAAAATCCATAATTTCCTGAAATAATTGCCAACCCTCAAAAAAGACGTGCTTACACCAAACTTCTGCGCATTTGCTGTGTGCTCACGGAGCGTCCTGGTGCAGGTCCCTGAGCTGCGTGGCCTGCTCCTTCCTGAGCAGCTGTCTGCAGGGAGCACTACGTATGGAGCCCATAGCTTGGTGTTGTTGATCACCTATGCATTTTACTTTATTTTTTAAATGCTTTTATTGATTTTAGAGAGAGAGGGAAGGAGAGGAAGAGATAGATACATTAATGATGAGAGAGAATCATTGATTGGCTGCCTCCTGCATGCCCCCTGATGGGGATCATGCCCTGACTGGGAATTGAACTTGCAACCTCTTAGTGCATGGGACGACACCCAACTGAGCTGCTCTGGCCAGGGTCACCCCTGCATTTTAAAGCATGCCTATGCTTATGCAGAGACCAAATTTCCCACTTTAATGGCAGGCCCATGGGAAGCTGAAAAGCTTTCTTAGTTCTCCTTTGGAGCGCACAGTCCTGTCTACCCTGAGCCAAGGAGTAGATGTCCTCGCTGGCAAGTACCAGTTCTCCAGATTGGGACAGCATCAGTGCGTGGCTGGCATTCCCTCCCAGCCCTGAGACTGTGCACTTCATTCTCTGTCACAGGTTATGCTGTCAGATTGAATAACACCTAGTTCAAAAGGACTTCAACTCCAGGTACACCTGAATCCAGGTGTTCACCAATCGCCAGTCAATCAATCAGTGAGTCACTATTGAGCACCTGCCGAGTGCTAAGCCCTGTGCAGGTCTCTCCTGCTAGAGTGGAGGTCCCTGCCTTCAGGAGTCTTTAAGGCTTGTAGGAAGTCAAGGCAAGTGTTTTAAGAGGCCTTTCCAATACAAGACAAATACTAACATAAGATGATGCTGTAAGACATCTGTTCCTTTACTAGCAAACTCACTTTTCATTAGCTGCTCACTTGTGCTGTTAATTCAAAAATTCTTCTTTATATACATTCTTCTGTACTGAGCACCATGGTGATTTGGGGCCATATAGGGGTACACAGCACATGGCCTCGGCCCTCCAGGAGCTCACAGTCGGTGGGGAGAATGACTCTTGGGAGAGAACAGGGAGCAGATGGGTGTGAGAGTGACCCACTCACTGGAGCCTGGGAACGCAGAGCCTTCAGCTAGCGACTCTGGGCTGGTGCTCTGAGCAATGGCTCTGTCACACTCTCTTGTTCGTGGTGCATTTCTCTCCTGTGGCTGCTGCACAAACTGCCACAAGCCCAGTGACTTCAAACCACAGACATTCGTTCCCTCACAATTTTGGAGGCCGGGGGTCCAAAGGCAGTGTCAAGAGGCCCAAATCAAGGCAGGCAGGGCCACGCTTCCTGAAGAAGCTCGGGGAATCCGGCCCTGGACGCTGTAGCTCCTGGAGCCGCTGGCATTCTCTGGCTGTGGCTGCATCTCTCCAGGACTCAGTGCGGAATCTTTAGCTCTCCCTCTGCCTCCCTCCTGTAAGGTCACTTTGACTGCACTTGGGGCTCGCCGTGATAAGATAGTCTCAGCTCATCTCAAGATCCTCAAGATCCTTAATTGAATCACACCTACAATGTCCCCTTTTCCGTATGGAGTGACACTCACAGTTCCAGAGATCAGACCCTGCTGTGGTCCAAATGTGTGTGTCCCCTGCAAATTCTTATGTTGAAATCCTAAAGCCATCCAAGATGATGGTATTAGGAGGCGGGGCCTTCGGGAGGTGCTTATGTCATGAGGAGGGACTCCTTAGGCATGGGAGTAGTACCTCACAAAATAGGCACCTTCCATCATGGGAGGACACGGCAAGAAGATGAGGACCAGGAACCAGACGAGGGCGTCACCAGAACTCCACCACGGGGGCACTCTGATCATGTACTTCCAGTCTCCAGAACCAGGAGAAATGAATGTCTTTTGTTTATAAGCCACCCCGTCTGCGGTGTTCTGTTACAGCAGCCCAAGTGGACGAAGACAGGGCCCGATGTCGCTGGGGCTGTTGTTCTGCTTCTCACACATGGTGTCCTCGGCCATCAGGCAGGGGCCGGGGGATTGGATATGCACAAATGTGTGTCTCTTATCCCCCCCTACCACTTTTTGGCCAACTTCCCAGCACATGTATTCTCCTTGCTAAGGAAGAGCTGAGGGTCACAGACCAGGCTGCGGCTCTGTGGCCTCCCTGGGAGACAGCCGCCCACCCCTCCCACTGCAGAGGTTTCTGAGAGCTAATCACCACCTTAGCTCCCTCGGCATGAATGCCTGCATTCTGCCAATAGCAAGAAGGTCACAGTCAGTGCATGACGAGGGTCAGTGAGGAGACGGGGAGATCACGGGGACAAAGAGAGGGCAGGGCAGGGCAGGGCGTGTTCTGCTGGGAGTTAACCTACAGAGCCGCAGAGAGCAGGCAGGGGCCCCCTGAAGCCCTCACAGTGCCTGACTCTGTGCGAGAAGCTACACCCAGCTCATTCACAGCATTTCCCCATCCTCAGGCATCTCCCTCACCCCCACACTAAGGTGCTTGTGGGATGAGTCCCAGAGCGCCCTCCAGGGGCTTCCACAGTCCCTGCTTTGCTCCTGTTCCTTCACCTCCACACCTGGCCTCGCCTTTAAGCTCCACCCCCCTAGGTGAGAAAGCCAGGCAGAGGCACTCTTCCACCCCAACTCCAGTGAATCATTACGTGGCAGAGAAAGTGAAGTTCAACACTCGAGAAAATTGAATTTATCTTGGAAGTGTTTTATTCTTCCAAAAGTTCACTTTGGCAAAGTCTAATGTATGGAAAACCATGAAATACTACGGCTGCAGCTGGGCAGTTCTGCTGCGCATTAGCCGCAGGGTCCAAGCCGGCCTCGGGCCCGTCAGCCACTCTCTTTAACTCAAACGCCCATCAATGTCCCTGCTAAATGGGAGTCTTCAGCACATCTCATCTTATCATAATGTCACAAAACCCATAGAATTACAAATCAGGTTTAGGGCAGAAACCATGACAGCCGAATATGAGTACACAAAAAGTCCATTAAGTATCCGTCTTCATTTAGCCGCCCCATTCCAACCTACCTCTTGGCGCAGCCCCGCTCCGAGCCGTGCTCAGCTCGCAGGAGCCTGAGATCCATTTTAGAGTGGACTGAAATATAAATGACAGTGGGCACGCACACGCGCATAGACAACTGTATAAAATATTTAAATAAAGACAGGAAAGAACCGAGGGCTCTTGCAAAGCCTTTGGCAGACCCAGCCTTGGGGGATGTAGCAGCTTGAGATTCATTACAAATTTCACCTTTAATGTTATTTTTAGTTCAATGTTTTGTAGCACTCAGAAGTAAATCTTGGTACACTGTCTCCTCTGCTCTGGCTTCCTCTCCTCCAGTGTCTGATCCTTCAGTTTTACTGAAACCTAATACGTTTTCAATAAAATTGATTTGTGACATCGTAATGCTGTTTGCTACTGTCTCCCATTCCTGAGGTAATGCGGAGAGAACCACTGCATGATTTGGCAAAGTGGGGCGATGGCTCTTGATTGTGGGATAAATTGGTAGAACTCAGAAACCTCCCTGCTCACCATCTACGCCCCCCTCTGCGCTCTGACACGTTGACATCAGGCCTGGACGCCAAGGGCCACCGTCCTCACCAGAGATGGTCGTCATCCCAGCACGGGGCGAGGGAGACACGTGATGTCTGGCTGCTCTCTTGCTGTGACGCTCCACCTGGAACCCTCCTGCAGGTGCCGCTTCCACGTGATGTTCTGAAAGGGCCCCGGCCCGCCCCCCTCACGCGGGGCAGGAATAGACTGAAGCCCTGTCCTGGGTGCCCTCCGCAGGTTCCCTCAGGACAGTGGTCGGCAAACTCATTAGTCAACAGAGCCAAATATCAACAGTACAACGATTGAAATTTCTTCTGAGAGCTGAAAACCGACTTCTGCGCATGGGCCACAAAGTTTCAATAGCACTGTACGTGCGCGCCCGCACGTGGTATTTTGTGGAAGAGCCACACTCAAGGGGCCAAAGAGCCGCATGTGGCTCACGAGCCACAGTTTGCCGACCACTGCCTCAGGAGATGCAGAGTGAAGCTAAACCTCATCCAGCTAAGCGACCCGCCGCTCAACCAGCCCCTTGGACTTATGAGCTTGAAGCCCCTGAGAAAGGGATAGAACCCAGAAAACGGCGGGTGCTTCTGACCCAGCAGGGCTCAGGGTGCTCATGTGTCATATCAGGGCTCTGGGACCTCCTGGTCCAGGGAAGCAGGGAGCGAGTCAGACTCAGAGGCTCAGGGCAGCGTGAGAGAAATGGATCTTCATCTCATGGCCCAGCACACATGCCAGGCAGACTCGGGTCTGCTCTCTGTGACTTGATTGTCTACATTGAACTGGGCCTGCTGTCCTTCCCTCCCATCCTAGAGGCCCTCTGGGGGGAGCTCAACTGGGGAGGGAGATGCCTGACTCTCCGGGAACCTTCTGGGCCTTCTGTCCCTTGACCCACACTGCCCCCTGGATGCTGGTGGAGCCCCTGTACAGGCTGTCTCACCACCAGCAGTGCCCCCTTCTGCCCACTCTGCACTGCAGCAGGAGCTCTGCTTTGGGAAGGTACCCGTGGTCATGTTAATGAGGAAGTAGCTCCTGAGAGCAGAGGGTGCAGAGTGGGTCAGGACAAGCGCTGGTCTGCACGGGCACATTGGACTTGGGAAGAGAGGCCAGAGACGGAAGTGGCGCTCAGAGTCAGGGGCCCCCGGCTGGAGTCACAAGGGGGCGCACTCTGTGGTCCAGGTAGGGGACCTGTGGCTCCGCTTCCTGGGATCTTGAGGTGACCGAGGGGATGTCCCAGGTGGCTGAGCCAAGACTGAGCCAGGCTCCCCGCTTCCTCCGTGTGTAATGACGTTGCCGTCCTGTCAGCCTGTCCCCCCTCAGGGCCGTCTGAGGCAGAGCTGCTGCTGCTCCTGGGCAGAGGGGTTCTTTCGTAGCCCTTACCCAGACTCATTCATCAAATCCCCTCAGCAGAGATGACTGACACCCACATGTGCTGGAGTCTCTAGATTGGGGATGGGGGCAGAGAGGACACAATCTAGCCTCCTCCTCTTTCCCAGCAGAGCGCCAGGGGATGGAACGAGCCATCCGAGAGCATAGAGTGGCAGGGGCTATTTGGGGCTGAGGGGTAGGTGCTCTGGGCACAACACAGGCCATTTAGCTCAGATAGCTGCTTCGCTGACCCCAGCACAGACACAGGCCAGAAGTATGAGGCAGCAGGTGCCTTCTTCCTCAAAAAGGTGCATTTCACACAGGCTGATGTCTAAGGGAGGGAGTGTAGCATAGGTGAGGTAGGTCCCCTGCCCCTTCCCCATAGCACATCCACAGTCTCACACCTGTGAGCCCTCCAGTCACAGAAGCCTGCCTGGCCTACTGCAAGGCAGCCCAGAATGCCAGAGCATCACCCCTTACCCGAGAACAGCTTCCTCCCCCACTGGGGGGCCATCTGTGCCCATTGTGCCTAGCATCCCTGTTGGTCTCAGCAGCAACCTGCTCACTGCCTCCCTCCCCTTGCCTCAGTTCCCCACTCCCCACTGATGTTTTCTGGGGTCACCTCCCAGGTATACTCACACTAGCACCTCAGCCTCAGCAGCTCCTTCCAGAAGAACCCGCCTGCAATAGCTGCCCCCGCATGTGTGTCCTGGGGCATTCCCCTCGCTCTGCTTCTGCTCCACCTGCTGATGGGTCACTGGAGCGAAGGCTGGCCTCCTCTCAGCCTGGAGGCCCTGCCTCTCCCTTCCCCTCCCAGTCTCCCCATCACACCCACACCCCTTGTTTACCAAATGTTCGATTTTGGTTATGTTACTATAAAAATCAAGCAGCTGGCAATTCCAGCTTGATTAGCAGGTCTCCAGTTTTGATTAAATTACCGTGGTAATCAAGGTTAATTCTCATTGCACTGCTCAGCAATGGGTTTTATATTTTGCAGGAAAATGGCTGGAGAACATTCATAAGAGGAAGCCAAAGGTAGGAAGGAGGGTGTGAGTAGGCAGTACTGGGATGGCGCCTGCAAGACCCCTCTGTCCATTCTACCCACAACGGGCCCTTTCCCCAAATAAAGGGGCCTGGACACGGCTCCTGAGAAATACACATCCTGACATCAGGGCTTTAGGGGTCTGTGCTCAAGAGTGAGGTGCAGGTGGGCTGAGGCATAACTTTAAACACCTGGTGCGGGGGGGGGGGGTGCGGTGAGGAAGATGGGCTTCTGTCCAAGAGACACTCAAGCTTGAGAGAAAGCTCTCCGGATGGCGGCTCCTAACAGCTGACTCTCTCCTCTGACTTTGCCCTGGGTCCAGTGCCTGGGCTGAGGATCCTGGACGAGTTGGAACTGAGGTGTCCTAGTCCACAGATGGAAAAGAGGACTAGAAAGGGGCTGCTGCAGACCCCCCGCCCCCACAGGACCTCTCAGTGAGGCCCCTGTGCTGTGATCACTAAATGTCAGCCGTGGGTCTCTGCCTCCAGTAGGTGACACTAGTCTTCAAGTATCTCTTGAGGGGATTGATGCTGTCGGTCTGTAAAGGTCACGTAAACTTCGTTGGCAGGAAGGCTGTGTGGCAGTCAAGCTTGTACGGATCGGCCCGGCCCCATCCTACCCTGGAGTGTGGAGGAGGGGACTCTCCAGGCGTCACACCCACACACCCACGGCGCCTGCACATAGCTGGGTGTGAGGTGAAGCAAGCCATCCTCCTTCCATCCGAGCACATTCATGCTAGGGCTATTTCCCCAGGACCACCAGGGATGGAGGGTAGCAAGATACAACGCAGACCTTGCCTTGGACCTGGCTGCTCTGGGGGTCTTGGGAAGGGCCTTCTTTCTTGGTGTCTCCCCTTCCCATATTGCCCTTCCCAGAGTCCCCAAAGCTTCTGAGCACCTTTACAAGTGGGGACAGGGTGGGCTGGGCTTTGGACCAAGAGGAGCTGGAGCAAACACTCCTGTTTCAGGGTATGATCGGCGGGTCTACATTCTCAGTGTCCCCTATGCGACCATACTCCTGTGAGCAGATGACTGCTCTGGGGAAGGCCAACATGTGCCCAAACCTCATTTCAACAATGCTCCATTAGGCAGAAGGTGAAAAGGTCTTCCCGCCCCAACTACAAAATCTGGGTGCCCTAAGACCCCTCACAAAGCTCATGTCTTTGCCTCTGTCTTTTGCAGCCACATAAACCTGCCCATCCATAAAGCTTCCTTTTGTCACCAAGGTTCTGGCTGCTCTTGGAGCAGCATGAACAAGGTCCCTTGAAAACAGAGAGTTCTAGGGCAAGGACCAGAGTCCAGAAATAGATGGAAACTCTCCCCGTGTCCTTGCCTAAGAGCCGTTCAGGTCTCACACCTGCCTGGTGGCAGGGACAGGGGACTGCCTGAGGAAACCAGAGCTTAGGAAGGGGACTCAGAGTGCACCCTCACCCTGAGCCTGAGTGTTGGCCCGTCTCAGCCCCATCCAGCCTGGTCTGCATGGCCCATCACTTGCCAGTTGCATACCTACGGCAAGGCACTTACACTTTCTTTTTTGTATCTTTGTACCTTAGTTGTCTCATCTGTAAAATGGGCATTATAACTGATTAATTCAGAGGGCTGTGTAAGCATGAGATATTACATACAAAAGGCTTTAACCTTTTAAAAGAAGCAGTGCTTACATATTACCTATTGTCATTGCTTCACAAGCAACTGTGCTCCAACAGGGCACCCAATAGCCCATCCTGTGTTTGCTTCATGTTTGCTAATGAGCTGTTTGTCAAAGCAAGTAACGTGGCCAAGCCCAGAGTCCACTTGGCAGAGCCAGGAAACTGGAAGATCACGCTCCTTGGGCCCATTAATGGAACAACCTCCCACTCATGCCTTCATTATTCCACTGTTAATTCCACTGTTGATTACCTGCCTAGAGGAGAAATTCCTCCTTGTGTTAGTGAGCACTATCCTGTTTCACTCAGGAATGAAAACATGTTCCTTGATCGCCATCTCACCTGCAACTCAGTTAAAACCTTTTGACGACCTCAGTACCCAAATGACTCTTAATCCAGGGGTGCTTGTGAATTTTCCTTGTCCAAGCTTGCCGGCGGTCTGTGTCTATATATGTTCTTATCTCCTCATCCCTCGCCTCCCGTGTCCACTGGATCCCCCTACTTTCCCATACCTTTAGTTTTGGCCTAAAACACTGGCAGGGTGGGTGGGAAGAGGAAAGAGAAGTGCCTTGGGGAAGAAGTATCACGGGAGTAAAGAGAAAACCCAAGGTCCGCACCCTTTTCTGTGGCCGTTAGATTTTAGGAGAAAGCGGTCACAGTACAGTGTTTTCCAAGATTAAATTTTAGAAATTTGCTTAGCAGCATGCATTTCCCTTTGCGGATTTTGGTCAACAGAGAAAAGCTCCCTCGGGTGAGTGTTGTGTTGAAGTTGTTATCCTACGTCCTGCAGTGAAGCTATTGAACCAGGACCAGGAACAATGGCTTCTGGCATGTCCTCCCATTAGTGATCACAACCCATGTCACTTGCCAAACAAAATTATAAGCAAAATGGATGTTTGGGTCAAAGTGTGGCAAAAAAATAATAAATAGCTGCGTTTCCTTCAATAAATCTGCCCTCTTCTGCCCGGACAAAGACATACAACCTGCAGTGATTGACGTCTTCACCACTAAATTACACCACGTCTGTTTCTAGAAGAAATGCCTCCATTCCAAAATTAGCTAACCATCAAGATAACATAAAGTAACTCGAACACGGTGTCATTTCACAAACATATTGATTCATGCAGACTTACTGGATTAATAACTGGTTTCCCATAAAAGGAGTAGTCACTATGTCTTTGGTAGACAGAAAAAAACATACTCTTTAGAACAATATATATTGGGACCTTTAAGCCTGATTGCTGAGCTTGAATAAGCAGAACAGTTTTCAGAGGCAACAGTGCAAATGAAGGGAGAGGTGACACCATGCTGCTTGCGAATGGGTCCAGGGTGATGGAGAGCTAATAAAAAAAGACAACCGTTTATTTATTTGGGGCCTTTTATTTTACTCTGTTGAATTACACAAAGCTCTAATTTTTCATGGAAGTCAATCTGTATAAAAGTTCAACTGATTGAAGCATATATTTAATTCCGAAATGCCTTTTCTCTCAACCTCAGCTTCCTCAGAGTTGGACAACCTTGGGTGTCCTGAGCAGCAAAGAGATTTGGCTTCCATTGGAGCGACCAGACCAGAGGGGCTTTTACAGGCAGCGGTGATTTACTCAGCTCCCAGTGACAGCCAATCCACTCCTTTCTCCTGGAGGACTGGTTTTGCCAATAGGTTGAGAAAATATGTTTCTTTGCCTTCTTTTAAAATGTGCTTTCTTCAATGAAGTTCCATGGTAATAAAGTAATTGAAATTAACCTTCTGAGCTACTCATTGAACGAATTATCCCACAGAGTTGAGGATACAATCCCAATGTCTAATCCAGCATAATTCCACTCAGCTGGCTTTTCTAAACTCATCTCTTTGCCCTCATCCTTGCAACATGAGGGCTGGGCCTGTATGACTCTGGGACATGTCATCTCACTCCACCACCACCCTCTAAGATAGACACTTCCCATCCCCTCACATTGCTGCATCCTTTCCACTGAATCTCAGCTTCTTGGACCATCCGCTTTCCTAGAAAAATACCTGCAACTTCACTGTCCAGTTTTATTTCATTACAGCATTTTCCCAGTGTCACCTCCCCCCACTGAAATATGAACTTTTGGGGGACATTCAAGGGCTGTGTCCCCAAGGCCCCCCACAGGGCTGGAACAGAGAAGGCACTCAAGACTGAAGGGACACATTTCTGGGAGAAAGATTCAGAAACAAAAGTTTTCATCTGGATTCATTTCCAATTTTCTGTCATGTCATTGTGGGATAATTATCATCTTTGTCTCTTAGCATCTCTTCCTTCAAATAACAAGAATAGTGCTCATTTGCTGCCTAGAAAAGGTGCCAAATTAACTTCTAAAACAAAATAAAAATATTTATTCCTTTATTGGCTTTTAAGGCACTTTTCTGGGTTATTCACAACAGGATTAAGAGGCAGGAGTTTATGAATACAGAAAACAAGTAACTGTGGCCAGGAGACCGCACCTTCTCCAGGACTGAAGAAGGTCCAGCTCGTGCGGCTTCTCTTTGGCAGTGGCCACAGGAGCTTTTAGGACTCCAACCACCCGTCTTCCAGTTGACCTTCTGGTGCTGAAACTATCCCCGCTGCTGAACACCCGGTTAAGCAGTTGTGTTAAAAATGAAAATGCCTAGAATCTCACACCATGAGGTGGCCACCAAGGAGGCATGTGGGAATGTCACTGGTGCAAAGTCCATGTGCCAGGTGCTTTGAAAGGCTAAAACTCAACATGCCAGTTTGGAGTGAGGAAAGGTTCATTGATCAAAAAGGCACCCACAAGAAGGTGGGACCTGAGGGGTGCCTCACATCCATTTTGCTCGCTGGGACAGGCCCAGGGTCATAAGTCTGGGGGGACAGGGACGCAGAGCGCTGGTGGCAGATTTCAACCGGAAGACCTTGTAGCTCGACCGTTTAAGGTAAAGGGAGTCGGCACTGCCTTCCTGGACAGTGGACCCTGAGCTTCTGGAAGGTTCTGGTGTTCAAGTTCTGGGCATGTCCGGTCCTTTGGTCCCAAGTTTCAGGGGGCGGGGGGCAGCGGGTGGTGCAGGACTTTGGCTCCGGTGCAGCCGGAGGTCAGAGCTCTCTCCTCTGCGTGCGCCTCCGCTGGATGGCGTGTGGTTTTGGTCTGTTGCCTCTAAAACAACTGAGCACCTCGTGCAATTAGACAGAACCATTCCGAGCTGGTTCTTGGGTTACAAGAAGGGACTGCAGATTCCAGGTTCCATTTAAGTGTATTTCTGGCCCAGAACTGGTGAATGAAATGGCAGGTAGAGTAGGCCCAAGACTCCAACCACTGTCCCCTCTTTGGCCCCACATCCCTCAGAAGTACAGATGCACGTGCACTAATGCCAGAGTGGTAATTCCCCAACAGCTTTGGGCGGCTCCAGAGTATGTGCAGCCGGATTGCCACTTCTCTGGGGACAATGCACACAGTTGAGGACGGCCAGATCCCGAGGAGCATTTGCTAGCTGTGCTCCCTCTGAGGCAGTGCAGGAACCTGCTCCCTGCATCTCCTCCAGGTGAGTCAGGTCGTCCTTTGGCAACATCTCGAACCCCCTCCTTCTGCTGATCCTGGGCAAGCCTTGCCCATCTGCTCCATGGGTTAGCAAACCTGACATATCTAAGGCAGCAGGTTCAGCAGGATTTATGTTTTTTTCTAATTAGCAGAACCTGGAAATCTTCTTATGGAATTGGTACCAAAGAACGCTGTTCCACTCTTAGAAACGTGCAGTGTTTACTGAAGAGGCCCCACATTTCTGCCATTCACTTGCAGGTCTAAAATCGCTCTCAATGTCTCCAGACAAAAGGCTGGCGTTGGCACCCACGGCTGCCATTCACCTTGCATGGTTTCTTGCTATTGTCTATCTTGAGACAAAGAATGAAAGGTGATTGGCATATGAAGACATGTTTTTAAAAGACTGGATGCCTGCCCTAGCCAGTGTGGCTCAGTTGGTTGGTCATCGACCTGTGCACCAAAGGGTTGCTGGTTCGATGACCAGTCAGGGTTGTGGGCTAGACGCCTGTAGGGGGCGTGCAGGAGGCAGCCAATCAATGTTCCACTCTCACATCGATGTTTTTCTCTCTATAACCCTCTCCCTTCTCTCTCTATAATCAATAAAAATATTTTAAAAAGAAAGAGAGAAAGGAAGGGAGGGAGGGAGGAGAGAGAGAGAGAGAGAGAGAGAGAGAGAGAGAGAGAGAGAGAGAGAGAGGAAGGAAGGAAGGAAGGAAGGAAGGAAGGAAGGAAGGAAGGAAGGAAGGAAGGAAGGAAGGAAGGAAGGAAGAAGAAAAGAGCATGGCCCAGCAGTATGGACCATCAGGGCTCAGTCCTGGCTCTATACTTTAGGGGGAAGAAGGATAGATATCTGCTAAACCCATTTGCAATTGCAAGAGGGATAACTGTGTTAGCCCAGCATGTGTTTCCAGTAGAGAAGGGAGGAGGCGGAGAAGGCCCCAGAGCGCAACCTCAGCAGTCACAGCCGCTGCCCACAGCAGCTGTCTCAGGAGCCACCTCTCCAATTTCCCACCCTTTGCTTCCTCGTGTGTCCCTGACCCCCACCTCCACAGTGATCCTGTGATTTCCATCCCATCCTTCCTGAAGACAAAAGACACTATGGGTGGGATCCATGAATAAAAGTCGTTATTTATCGATGCCGGTTTGGGGGAACATTTTTCCTTCTGATTCATGAACCACTTTTCCACATTCAAAAAGCAGTTCATAAATCCTTCAGTGCCAGCAGAAATTAATAATAATGAACCCATTTACATAGCAGTCTCATCCTGCCAGGTGCTGATAATATTGGAAGCTAGAACCTCGTTGGGAAGTTGGATGGAGTATGTGTGTGTTTTTCCACACACCAGACCTCATGCCTTCTATCTATGAGTTTAACCAAAAGTTTAATTATTTAGAGTCATGGGAGATGCTATTTGAACAAATGGGAAAAGATAAAAATAAGAGAAATAATTCCCTGTTTTACAAAGATGGTTTAAGGCAAGTAAGAGTTCATGTCTAGCCAATTAACCCTTGGAGCAGTGCTAAAAAATGCACCCATCTACAGAATCCTTAATTCCCAGGAGACCATTACCATTTGCTTACCACACTCACACACACAGACATGCATAAACACACAGAGCTCCTGGAGCAATAAAATGAATGCAGAGTTGGCGGGTTGGTTTGCCATAAACTACTTTTTGCCAGAACACACGCCGGGAGCCCAAATTCTAAGGGTAATTAGATTTTATGTGCCTACGGCAGAGTTTCACATTCACCAAAGTGGACTGGAGAGTTGTGCTGGAGTTTTTCTTCCTCAGAGACAAAGGATTAAGTTCTCATACTTCTCTACTCTTAGCACTTTCTTATCAGTGGGCCATACATGGCCCTTCTATTGAGTTGTATGTTTATTTCCCTTCACCCCTCACACTGCTCCTGTTCCTTACCCGGCATATGATGCACACTTCCTAAGCCATTGGTTACTCAGCAGCATATAACTCACACAGTTCTACAGTTGTTATTCTGGTAAGTCTTTAATCCGTCTCAATTCCACCTTTGTTAGTGCGATTAAGAAGAGACCCACCTTTGTTTTATTAACAGAACTGGTTTTGAATTCCAGAACTGCCACTTCCATTCTGTTTCACAAAGTGAGGGGCTGTATGAGAAATGACTCCCACACAGAAGGGGACTGGGCAAGAGGCAGCCCCATGCGGCTTTGGCCACTGTGGCATCTCAGAGAGGCCGTGGAGACGGCATTTCCACACTTGTCTGGTGGGCCTGTCAGCCAGCTGAGCTCTCAGGAGCTCACTTTGGAACATACGCTATTGAGAAGGTTGAGACTGTATCTCCTGAGAGATAGTTCTCTCTGTAAGTGGACAAGATGACTTCAAAGAAAAAAATCTGGGTCCTATTGCTGATTTCCTATTGGCTAGCTGTGTTCTATGAGCGGCTCACTTCCTCGTCCCAGCCTCCGTGTCCCACCTGTTGAGTGATGTGGATGGGTAGGGTGACTCCGCTCCACCTCCCTGGCTAAGGGGAAGGGACTCAGATCTGTTCCCTGAAAAGCGATAGGAAGCTTTGGGAGAGGAAGGACCCTCACAGACGAGGCGCAGAAAGACCCAGGTGGGATTCGCCTTAAGCAGACACAGAACAGGGCCTGCTGTGAAGCCGGGCTTGGGTCTGGCTGCAGGAGTTGCCTCTGCAAGCCTGGCCTGGTGCTCAGTATCCCCTCTTCTACATGGGCCTCCGCTCTCCGAGTTGAGGTCGGATCTGTTAACACAGCTCCAAGACCTCACAATGACCTCTCGTCTCTTCCTACAGCCACGAAGCATTTTGACAAAATGTCTGCCCTTTCAAGTCTATGTCGGGGGAAGGAGGGTGGGAAGGAAATGTGTGTGCTTCTGAGTCACTTTAGTGCTGTTCAGGGAAGTCTCACCCAGACCGCCTTTTGAAGTCATTCCTCCCAGAGAGGGAATCCCACAGCCCGTCTGATGCACAGAGACAGACAAGGAGGCACCCCACACGAAATTCTTTCTGGATGGGTTTGAAACTTCACAAAACACCTGGGAGGGTATAAGTTTGAATCCAACCAGCTTACGCTAAGTATGAAAGGCCCTCAGGGAAGATGCACACACAGGACTAGTCCTCAGGAAACCTGAGGGCTGTGTGAAGTGCATGGCTTAGGTAAAGTCACCACCATCGGGGGCTGCTGAGTTGAACAGTGCCACCGGGGTTCTGGTTTGAGAGAGAGCATGACTGACCAGTGGTGCTGAGTTTGGTCCAGCCAGGCCGAGGAGCCATGAGCTCTAACACGGTGGCCGGCACCCTCTGTGGCTAAGGAGGGAGCCCCCAGTGAGGGCCCAGATCAGACACAGAAATGCCTCTGTTGGCACTCATTCTGCAGGGGTAGGGACACATCAGTCCTTCCCTGACGGGCTCACCAAGGGCTGGGAGCAACAATCAAGGCAGTGAGTGGGAGATGGCTGGGTGCTCCTTCGGAAGTGGTGGGGGTTGTGCATTTATCAGAAAATTGCTTACTTACTCTAATCAGCTATTTTTACGGTCTCACTTTAGCTAGATAATGAATAAGACTAAATTGATGTCAGGCATGAAGTAATTTTAACCAATACCTTCAAGAGTCTATGGTAGCAAATATTGGAAAATTATATGTAGGGTAATCTAAGTATGAGATGTTAAAATGCCTTGGATCCCAGGAACTCCTCCATTCACTCTGTTCCTCTCTCTCTTTCAACTTCACTGTGGGAGGCTCCATCCCTGACATCTCTATAGACGATGTTCTCATTTCAAAATGCCACTAAACCTTCAAATGAACACTTGTGTGTGGTCCTTGAATACAAAAATACTTAAATCAAGATTTTTATGTTCTGGTGTAGTCAGCCAGAATGCAGAGAGAAGTGGGCAGGCTGAGCTCAGGACCCAATCCAGGGAGGCAGAGAAGGTCCTCCTGAGGAGGGTGGGGCGTGATAAGGGAGGCACCTGATGAGGGTGGAGATGTGACTGGAGATACCAGAAGATGAACCAAGAAGTACTGTTGTCCCCCATCCTTGCTGTGGCCAGAGGGATCTTCCCACTGAGCTGGCAAAGCAGACGCTGCCTTCTGAGCCTGGAGTGAGTGCAGATTCGAGGCCAGGTGAGCAGATGCCTCCTCTACACTCAGGACTCCCAGGTGCTTCCAGAGGGAGTGCAGTGAGTGGGTGCTCTGCCATCACAGGGGAGAAAGGGAAGGGGCGCCCGCAGATGCAGGAATCACGGTGTTTGCTGCTACCACACCTTTTCATGGGTGAGGAAACAGAAGCTCAGGGAGAGGTAAGCTTAGAGATGTGGCCACCATCACATGTAGGGAGCAGGGAACCCAGATCCACCCAGTGCTGAGGCTGGCCTTGGAGAGAGCAGCCAGGGACCGGGAAGACCTCTGGTGGAAGTGACTGAGCCACGGGTCCAACCTAGCGGGTGTCCTCTGAGTGTTTAGTACTTGGTTACATTCTGCTTAAAGGTCAAATGTTTTGGAAGTTTAAAATGGTGTGAGAACTTGCATGTAGAGAAAGACCCTGGATGATGCTGGTACTAGGCCCACCTGGGTTGCATTTGGGAAGCGGGGGTCCTCTCCACTGTGGCCCTTCGACAATGCCCAGAACCGTAAAGGCCTCACCCAGTGCGGGAGCAGGAGACAAGGCTCCTGGGGATTTGCCAGACCGGAGCACAGCAGGGAGAAAGGGCCCACGGGCAGAAAAGCCCTTTCCTGTCCTTCCAGGGGCGTTTGGTGTTTGTTTGGATGGGGGACAACAGTACTGTTACCCAACCTTCAAACGCAGCTGGGTGTTGCATCTCCCCGGACCTCCCCAGATGCCAGGTGGAATTAGGAGCCTGCTAGGCACTGGGCCCACTTACACTTGATGTCACTGTGTTAGGGTTCTGTCACCCCTCTGGGGCAGCAAGCTCTGTGACAGCAGGGATCAATCTGACACCATGACCGAGGAGAGAACTGGGGACAGATGGGTGGGTGCATGTGAACTGGGGATGGAGGAAGGAGAAGCAAGACGGCACTCGGCCTGCGCGGCTGGCACTCACTCCAGAGCACAGTGAGTGGTGGCAAAGTGTCCTCCTCGGGACCTTATCTGGGTGGTGCATGGGGCTAGGGGGCTGTGCAGGTCACCGAAGGGCAGGCTGCTCAGTGAGTAAGACTGGGCCTGAGGCGTCTGCTTTGCCAGCTCAGTGGGAAGATCCCTCTGGCCACAGCAGCATTTGAAGAGCCAGCAGAGGCTGAAGGACGCAGAATGACCTTGCTTCCCACCCCCCATCCCACTGACGACTGCCTGGGGGTCCGGTGCTACATTGCTGGGCTGGGGAAAGTCTTCTCTTCTGGAACCCCCCAGCCCTCCTCAGAGGGGAGATAAAGTGAGACAGGACAGAGGAAGGAAAGGAAGACACAGAGAGACAGAGGCAGAAGAGAGCTGACTGTGAGGCGAGGGGGTATCAGGTGCAGGAGCAGAGAGAGGTCTCATATCCGAAATCCATGTAGGACCTCAAACTTCAGCCACTAGTGCTGTAGAGAGGGCCTGCCTGCCCAGCTCCCTTCTCCCACCCACAGGAAAATTTTCCATCATATCTTACTCTTTTCTCTGATACTCATCTCCCCTGAGGAATACTTTTCTTTTGCTTTGTTTTGTTGTGTTTTTAAAGGAAAAATGTTCACAGAAGATTATAAAACACATATAATTTACTCACGGTAATTGCCCACATGTTATTTATATGCCGTGATGGCAGTGAAGCTGAGAAGAGCGACTTGATCAATGCATTCATCTAATCACGGGGTTCCTGCTCTTAATTTCTTTTGTTGGTAATTTCCATACTCGGGTAGCAATGCATAGAATTATCTCGATTTACAGATCTTGGTGCCCTGGGGAAAAGCTCTTTGGAGCCATTTGTGTCTCT